>JAMZAV010009562.1:0-23946 GCA_024449915.1 Sweltsa coloradensis | reverse complement strand
CTGTCGAGCAACTATGTTACTTTAACGACTTGTTTTATTCTTTGAAGATGTAACTTTCCTAGGAAATAATAACCATTTAATTGAGACGGAGCTAAAAGTTATTGGTCGTATGGTTCGCTGCTAACGGCAACTACTGCAGTTAGAGCCGTATTACCGTAGTACCGGGTATTAGCAGCCTACACGAGACGACCCAGACGCGTCATTAACTTTTATTTACAAACAAAATGGCCGCCAAGTCGCTCGTTTCGGTTTAATGTCGTGATTCCGACAAGTTTGTCGCTTTTATCATCTTTGCTACTCTTTTATGTCTATATGTACAAACTAACAAAGATGATACTTGCTACTGTCGAGTTTATGAGTACGTACAGTTCTGTCTATGTTATGTTTTGTTGGTTGTTGACTCATTCAACGCTCCAGACATTTTCTTTCAATATGTTCGTGGATTTATAAACTTGAGTATGAGAAATGCGATAGACATAACATTTTTCACTTTCCATAAGCACTTTTGTGTTGTGTATTTTCCTCTACCAGACAAACAGATGAACCGATTGTCTTCATTAAAAAGTCTCTAAAACACTAAAATTAGTCATTTACGTTTTTGAAAGCAATCAAATAAATTCGCTGAGGCTGTCATGGAGACGAGTTTAGGCGCTCAACTCTCTGTTTTTTTCTTTCTTCTGGTATCCGGTTTATATAACACCGTTATCAAATTTCACACTTATACATGTTAATAAAGAATAAATCTATGATATCGAGTATGCGTATTTCCAAATTAAATCATTGATTTTGAATTAAAATTTAGTGAAATCACAGTAATTTACTTCATGTTGGCCAACTTTCGGTAATTTATTCAAAGTGTACAGATTTTTTAAACGCAAATTCGTATACTGGATATCAACGTTTAAATCAATGTGAACGCGCAGGTTAATTTGGTTTTATCGTGAGATAAACTGTTTGGTGGGAATTTCCTGATTGAAATCCATGTTTTGGATTTTTCCTTTTTCACGTTTTGGACTTATGCAATGGTCTCGCAATGGATCTCTCTAAGGCTTAGTACTTTATTAACATTCATTCAAAATTCAGTAAAGATATTACTAAGCGTTCAGCAGAAATCATCAACACCTGAGTGCGCGCATTTGAGTTTGGGCCAAGTTCAGCGTCCCCTCTTAACATCGCTCATTCACCCAAAAAAACAATTCTTTAAAATCCTAGATTGTCATCAAATTTGTAAACATCGTTGTTAAATTACATTATAAAATATAATTATAGTTAGACTGTTAAAATGAGATACAATGTGGAGAACAAGGATAAATTAGTTTAAGAATGTGTAACTAAACAGTCGTATAATTAAAGAACAGCAAAATGTTGGCACAAGAAAGTAAGACAGACTCTTGAAAACAGTAGATTGATTATCCATGTTCAAATCTTTTAACGTGACTGTGTCTTTGGCTAGGAACCGGTTAAAAGTGTATTTCTTCACTCGCGCAACGTTTTTTCGCTCGTTACAGTTCGTGTATCGTCGGCAATCTCCGTCTGTCATGGGATATGATGAAGAGCACACAACACAGAAGAGGGCTGTGATAATTCTTTTGATATTGCGCGGGAAGCTAAATGAAGTGTCTTATATGCCTGACAAATGGCGTAATTAAAAACTATGTTAATGTCACGAAAGTAATGAAGAGCTCCAAGGAGGGATTTTTTAGCTGGGTTTTTAATTAGCATAACTTCTACACGTTATTTTCATGAACGCTGTACTCTCCGTTAAGAAAACATCCATTCAAACCAACTTACTCAATAATATTATATTTGTAGTATTCATTTTTATCTTAAGAGGATATAGGAAATGCAAACTGCCAAATGTGTCCTATTCCCTCTTAAAATTGTTGCCAAAAGTGGTTCCAGGCCTTTCTGTTCACATTGATAGGGTAGGGTCCTGCCCGTTGATAATTAATTGATGTTTAGAGTTTAAGTGTCCTTGAGACAAAGTGCAGGCGAGGTCTGGTCAGCGAGTATCATGCAGGAGAGGAAATAGTATAAATGCTAATACCAAATCCGTGCAAAGTCCAGAATACTAGATATGCAAACTATCAACTTACCTGTTATTCTTCCCTGGATATCCATATAAACAATATTTAAACAAAATTGATGAGGTTGTTGTTCACAACCATCCTACCATGGGTAATTAAGCTCCTACAATATTTGTGAAGTGATTGTAGATTATGTTTGGTGGTGATATTTTATTATACAGACACTTTGAATGTAGAACTTGCTAAGTTAATTTATTGAGAGCAGAACACGAACGTATGGGCCTAAGTAAGCACTTTAGTTCTAGTGTTCGCTATTCAGAACAGAGCGGACGGTGTAGTCTACTTTGGGTCGACGAGCCTTCCCATGAACAACACCGAGTTAGATATCCTACAGCGCAGGATGAAAACAAACGGGTGATTTGCTTCGAAAGATGGAGGAACGGTCCTGGCCATCATCTCCACATTTGTCGCGGCCGCAGCCACTGTACCCTCTTCATTCACCTCGATGTTGGCCTTGTGCAGCACTTTGCTGACGTAGAGTGAAGCATCCGACATGGCGGAGAAGTCTGCGATGCCCTCTTGGAACATCTCCTTCATCCCGAGCACCCGCAGAACGTCGTTCAACTTGGCAGATTCTTCCAGCTTGAACCTGGGAAGGGAAACTTCAAAAAAACTGGATTCTCCCAGAGATCCCATCAAATCTTCCAGATTGGAGGAACTGAGCTTTTCTTCTACTTCCGACAAACCATCGACTTTGAGCGGTAAAATGATGACAAGACCCACGTTTTTATCTTTGTATTCCAACTCTAAAATATTTGCTCCAATATCTTTGTTGGTCACGTGGTTAAAGTACCCCTCGATGTGCATCATTTGGACTTTCTTCGTGTTATGGGCGCTCAAGTGAAATGGTTTAGAAGTGGTTCTGTCTTTGTCAAAAGCTTTTGCCCAAGCTCCCTTAAAATATACGGCGTTCACTAGCAGTAACATGGTGTTTGCGCTAAAATCACCCTCCTTGACTAAATCTTTAATCCTATTACTTGTCTTATTTTCAACCCACTCGTTTATAACCTTAACCGTATCCGTAGAACCAAAGTTAACACCTTGAACTTCGGAGAGAAAATCTTCCATAGCTGTTTTGTTAAAGTCATCCTTGACTTGAAAATGTTCCGCCATGTAGATCTTGTTCGCTATTTTTAAAATCGTACTGTTTTCAGTGTTGTGAACGCTTTGTAGAATATTACGGAAGATCGTCTTGACTTGTGTCGGATTGTGTGGAAGTCGCAGACCGGCAGCCATCTCCTTAGCGGTGTTTCCTCCAGCACCGACGTAGACCAGACCCATGATCATTTGTACACTTAGTGGCGAGAAGATGATGTTGGCGGTGGTCGTGTTTGCCAGCGCCGAGTACATGGCCTTGGCGAACTCCGAGCTGCTTTGATTGTGTTGATCCGCTGTTTGCCCAGTGCTTGCCACAAGACTGGCAGTTAACACCCCCAGCAACGCACAAAATACACAAAACGTGTTGGGCGCCATGTTCACTCAGCTCACGCGCCTTGCTGAATGACAGAACGCAACTAGTCAGCTCTAGCATACTATGGTACGACATAAACAAGTTTTGATTTTCGTTGTAATCAAAACAAACTGGTGCCAGCTACAGCCAGCTTAAAACTTAAAACAGAGAATGTTGTTCATCATAACATGTTTTAATGCGATTAAATCAAACTGGCACCAAGGTCGTTTGAAACATTAGACACTTGCCACGGAAGTGGGAGTTGTGGGCTCTTCTGAAACACTTTTCGAAATATAATTTTAAAATAATATTTGTTGGTATTAACGATTTTGGAGATTTTTTTCTGGATTATAACAAAAACTATTGATTAATGATTATCTACGACTGTAAGGCTGTCCATGCTATATGATTTCTTTACGGCTTTGTAAAGTTTCATGTGGTGCTTCATGCTTCATGCCTGAGTTGAGAAAATATCTATTTGACAACTGTCAATATTTGTCCAAGAAAAGAAGAATTTATCTCGTGTTTTTATCATATTTTTGGTGTAGCTTATTAACTTTACTAGGAAAACGACAAAGTCGTTGTTAGATAAGTAAGCAAGTCATGTGTTGAGTACCCGGGAACATTCCCTTTCCAGGCTGGATCTATAGCATGGGTATTTCCTCCCTGATAGCCTATCTTAGGCTAAAGTAGCCCATTTTGGCCTTTGAGTTGAAGCGCATAACTAAACTCAAATCCAAATCATTTATATCTTATATATTAATCAATTTGATGCTTATGTTCCTGGGTACTAAACCCATGTCTCGCTCACACTTCTTACAACGACTATTGCGTTTTCCTATAGTTTAACTTCACAACTGATTGTTTTGGTAGGGAGGGCTGATTTGTGCCCTGAGTGTTAAAACTAGGTTTACTACTAGTCATTTTCAGGATAGGAAACTCCGAACACCCTTTTGTTTTTCTACCTCAAGTGTTAATTCCAGCATAGGTCCAAATAATTGAATACATTTTACACCGTCTTTATATCAATCTGTCCGTCTAACCTACCCCCAAGTTCACCTCAGTGTTAGTTTCGAATAATGCACATTATTAGGTTCACAAAATGTGTTTGCTAAGCTAATCTTGTTTCATAACATCCTCTATTTCCTCTTCGTTTGTTGTTCTGGTCGTTGGTCTCAGCAAGGGAGGTTGTGTGATAGCGCCAGTAACAACCATCAGAGAGGGAAGCTCTTATCTCTACAAGTCACTGCGTAGGTGTGCCAAAGTGGTGAACATGTTGTATGTGGCTCTGCAACGCGCTTGGCGGAACTTGTTCTGTTGGGGGGTCTAATTAAAACCGTCCTTTTTATGTTTAGTAACAAAAAAAACTTCAAGACCTTTAAAAGTCCTTTTTTAAGGCAACTTACATGGAGAGTTGTAACGATAGCGCTTTCCCATCAGGGAGGTCTGCCTCTGACTCCACCTCACTCCGATACTTCCCGTCACCTTCAGAAGGAACAAAACCAGATATCACTTGACTGTGTGGGTGGGGTTTATCTGCCTGGTTCGTTTGAATCCGTGAGGCACATGGTCAACTGTGGGCCCTGGCTGGTAGCGGAGGGGGGGGGGGTGAGACGGTAGCCAATCCCAGCACGCCCTGCACCCTCGCACCCCCGTTAACGACCCTCGTACTACCCCACCAATTTTAATCGTTTTTGACCTGAGTAGCAGGTGCATGTTGCCATATTTCGCGGCGATCTTCTTTTCAAACAAACACATCTTCACACACTCATCTGATAGAGGTCCGAGCAGAATATGGCAGCACTGGGGCTATATTTCAAACTACCCGCGCTCAAATGTGCCCCCTCCAAACTGCGAGGGCGCCAAAGATTAATAGACAACACAACAAGACATGATGTCCTTATTTCACCTTTGAAACATTTCAAACCTTACATTGCTATTGGTTGTTTCTTACGTGCAACGGGGCTGTAATTAATTGTTTATATTAACCTTGTGTCAACAACAGTAACAAAAACAGCAACACATCTTTATCCTAGTCACTCGACAAAACTATACATCTATATAAAATATATATAAAAACGAATGTATGCATGTCTGTCTGTATGTTTGTCCTTTATGGATTACTATACCATTCATCCGATCTCCATGAAACTTGGCACATATATGTATTTTTTCACGGGGAAGGTTTCTATGCTATCCATTTTGTTGTAACTCCTTAACGTGGTGATCGGTGCCTGCAAAGAGGACTCACCAATGAATTGACTTCGACACCGTAAGGGTTCTGGCATGCATCGCAGCAACGCGCGGCGGTTAAGCTCATTCTTTATCATACGTTCTTGCTCTAACCGACCGTGTTGGCTCAAGCGTACCTTGCCGACTCTGATTCGGGAAGTCACTGTTCGAATTCCGTCTAGAACATCAATTTTGACTGTTGGTTTTTCCCGGGGTTTCTCTAGACGTTACTACGAATGCAAGGAAGTGAGTCCTCTTAAGCTGCCCTCGGTCATCCCTTCACAATATTGTCCAAACTCCAGTTACTTATACCTAGTAATACACCTGAAGAGGGCCTGCATGCATTGCACTCTGGGCAGGCTTCCCACGAGAAATGTAATTATTTCCGTTATCAGTTATAGGCTTCAGGTAGAAACCTTAGATCCCCGATATACATCACTTTTCTAACCGTCCGCATACACTCCTAATTTTCTAGTATATTATTATTTTTTTTTAAATAAAGTTCTGCCTTTGAATGATAAGTTTGCCTTTGACACAGAACAACAATTACAATTAACATGGGGCACAGTAGAGTAGGCCAACTTAGAAATTGCATGTCCACTGCTTGCTCTCTCATTTATCCACGTTTTTGAGGAAGGATTTCCGCCTACATTAAAACCACACGAAATTACCTTATTTTTGTAATATCTCACAAAAAGCCACGCAAAATCGAAAAAGTGGTAATAGGCCCCATGTAGTTTTGTTAGAATTAAACCCTGCAAGAATGTTTTTTTTTCAAAAGCAATAATCAGTGGCGTTTTTAATTACAGAATAAATAAATTTCATTTAATCCTTAATTAAAATCACTACCGATGGAAATATTTTAAAAACATTTTTTGCCGTGTATAGTTCTTACGAAACTACATTTGGTCTTTTATCCACTTTTTTAATTTTGCCTGGCTTTTTGTGAGATATTACAAGAATAATGTAATTCCGCGTGGTTTTAATATTGGCGACTATCCCTGTCCCGTGCTGAGTCTAGCCTGCCCCGTTTGTCCCCCTCGATGTCACGAGGACTATGCGGTCACGTGTCAAGCGGGAGGGGGAGTGGGGGGGATTCTCCTGTGACGTCCTGACAGGGAGACGGAATTCCTGCGTTGCTTTGTTGGTTATATGAGGGTCGAGACGCGAGGAATCTGCATTCCCTGACCATAAGATCCCGTGTCTCATGTTAGAGGTATGAGAGCTGAGATGTCTGAGAGGGGCCTACACAGTACACAGTACACACGCGGACAGGGGTAAATCAAGCTCAGGAGGTCGTTGGATCGATACCAGCCACTGCCTCCTAGATGCTACTTGTGGCTCCTCACGAGTAGCATCTAGCAGGCAGTGGCTGCGTCGTTGCGCTATAGATATCTTAACACCTAGTAGGCTAGATTAGCAGTCATTGGTCCACTTCCGTGACAATTAGAAGCCACTTGAAATCCCAGTTTGCATGTTAATGGGAGAGATTTGTAGCCCAAATATTTTTAAAGATGGCCGTCAGTTTGCCAGCTGAGCATACTAGCCTTTAACATCAAATGATTACTAAATTCCCTTATGCAATAACTTCTTATTGTTTCTGTTTATTCAATCCCATGCTGCACAAGCTAAAACCATATCAAACAATCCAGTAAAATACTTTATTGCATTAAAAAAGCATAAATTAAAACGCCAAATCGCCATCTTGAATTAGATTTTCGATGCTTCAATTTGCTACGCTCGCGCCTGTGCGGAGGTATTGGACACTGCTAATCTAGCCTACAATAGGTGTTCAATATCTATGCGTTGCGCATCCTACACCATTCAATAATTTAATTAAACTAATTCAATAATAGAACAGAAGTGAACGAAGATCGCATCTATTCTCATTCATATTCTCTCAATTCGTTTCAATCTAATGAATTTCATTCAACGATCACGGAAGTCGCCTGATTTAAGTTTATTGTTCAGGAAATCAAAGTTATATTAATCAAAGATCATTCAATATTCGCTGAATGGTAGATGCTAGCGTGACGTGTGCCGGCTAATTCTCGGCACTCGATTCAATTTGTGATTCCACAGCAATCTAATGATATTCATCTCGCTGAATGCAGGGAGTGGCTCTGGCTAATATGTTGGCTCCTTTTGAAGCTGTGCTGAATAAATTACCCTCCCAGCGCGAGTCAATAAATATGTATAACTGTCGTGGAACCTTTGGCATTACTTGTGTAGGAACGTGCAAGCCAGATAAAGATACATACAAGCCAAATGATTGTTCTAGCAGAATAATTAATGGACCATAAACACAATTTAGTGGGTAACAAGCGTAGGGTGCAATGCAATTTGGACAATTGCGAAGGGATGTCCGAGGACTGTTTAATAGGACTCAGTCGCTTGCATTTGCCTCAAGAAAACTTTCAGTGATTGCCTATGTCGGGATTCGAACCCGTGACCTCCCGAATCAAAGTCTCGCGCTTTACGCTTGAGCCGACGCTGTTGATAATTGGTTTGGTTTGTTTTTTCCTGTTTTTTTCATATAGATATAAAAAAAAATTGGAGCGTTTCTGTAGACACTGCTTAGATCACACTTCTTATAGCAAAGATTCTTATCTTTCTTTTCGTATGATTTCTTACTGTAAACGATTGAGAATTTTATCTGTGCATGCCCGTTACAAATCTACATCATTAAATCAGGGCTTGTAGTTTTTTTTAAATCATGGTTTATCGATTTAAATCCGATTTTAATTGATTTAAATCAACAATATCAGTGCTTTAAAACTTGTCAAGTTGGTGAGCGGATCAAATACTTTCACAAGCGTTTCAGAAAAGCTAATCTAATTTTTTTTAAATCTTGTGTTTGTTTATCAAAATGGAGAAAAAGTGCATTTGATTTAACGATTTTCACTAAATAAATCACTCGATTTAAATAAAAAACACCCCGATTATTATTTTCAGTGTTACTTTTATTTCGTCAGTATTGAGTACAATTAAACTATAAAACATAGCTACATAAAAATATAATGTCTAGACTTTACTTAAAGCCAACTTACAAAATTTGTTTGGCATCTTTCCCACTTCGTAAGCCATATTAAAACGATTAAATTTTCTTTAATTAACTTGAATATAATAGTTTCCTGTAAATGCAAACATACTGACGGTTTAACCCTTGTGGTTCTAGCCCTTGAATGTGAGGTAATAGCATAACGTCTTGGTTACGGATTATTCTGCAAGTACATGAACTGCTTTGTGAAGTGCAATAGCTCGGCTCCTTAGATACCAAACAGGCTTAAGTTCGGGGTTTAGTGATAGAGGCGTGAATTTTGGATCATTTACTCAGAAAAACGTGCTTAGTAATTTGCCAGGTGGTCTTAATCGATTTTTGCCCCCGTTTAGGGGTGACCATGGTGCAAAGTTAGGGGTTGACATTATTTTCAAATGGACTAGGGGTGAGCCTAATAGAAGTAAAAGTGTGGTATTTAAACATTTTGTTTAAGTATTTATTTAATTTAATTATTTAAATCAAAAATGTTTTATTTTTAACAGGGGTGTCCAGAATTGTTATTTCGAAAATTCGTTCAAAATGCTAGTACCTAAGTAGGCCTATAGCTTGTAATGATTCATCTATCGGGGATAAGTGATAGAAGCGTGAATTTTGGATCATTTACTCAGAAACATGCAATTAGTCATTTGCCCGTGGGTCCGCATCGAAAAATGTTCCCGTTCAGGGGTGACCATGGTGCAAAGTTAGGGGTATACATTATTTTCAAATAGACTAGGGGTGAGCCTAATAGAAGTAAAAGGATGGTATTTAAACATAAATTCAATTTAATTATTTAAATCTAAAAAAATGTATTATTTTTGACAGGGGTGTCCAAAATTGTTACATTTGCCTTTATTTCTAAAATACGTTTAAAACGCTAGGAAGCATAGCTTGTGATGACTCATTTGAAAGGAATTTCAACACTGAACACGAATTTCATACATAATCAAAAGTCAAGGTCACCGGGGTCAATCAGGGTCACGACCTTCAAGTGACTTCAGTCTCAAGCTCGTGCAAAGTTCTTTGACTCGGGGTGAATATCTCGACATTCGAGCTCTTTGACTTCCTAGGGCGGAGTTCAATCTCTCCAACTTCTTTGTGTATTTATCTTCTTTGAGTTAATTGATTCCGTGAATGGCAAAGAGATAAAAGTAGCCGTACTTCCTCTGATCCCCTCCTATACAGAGCTGGAGCTTCCCGGTAATCACTTCTTTATTCTGCACTTTAACCTCCGGCTCTGCATATACAAGGCTTGATTCAACCCCCTTAACCATCCATTTCAGTTCATCCACACTTCATAACACAAGTGATTCGTTACAAATAAGTTATAACGATACACATAAAAGACATAATACCAAATAAATATATTACAAATAATGGATGAGCTCGGGCCAAATTTTTTACAACGCTAAATGTCCATTTAAAAATTCATTTTATCGGCAAATCCAGCTAATTTTACATACATTCTGGACCACTTTTCGACCGCCAAAATTTTCAACCCTATTTTTTTTTTAAATTGGGACAATGCTAACAAGAAATGAGCGCATATCGCTATCAGAGCACATTTTACCATTTCGAATATTTTTTCCCTGCAAGCTTGCGAAATTACTACAAATACCTGTTTGGTGTTTCTGTCAGTTAATAACAAAAGTGAGCAATTTTCGGAAAATGTGCTCTGATAGCGACAATCACACATTCTTGGTGCAAACCACAACCCGATAGGACAAACGATAGAGCTTCCAAGTATTACAGACTTTATCTCTGCGTTCTGCGTAACAACCTGTTTTTTTTTTTTAAACTAAGCCAACAGTTTTGAATACATACAAAACGAAACCGTCAATGTGAAGGGGAATTCATTAGATTAATAAATTATTTCTCCAGTCAATACACATTGTTTGAAATTTTGAATTGTGTCTTGGGAGATTGTTGTAAAGTAGTGAGGTCCTTACTATCCCCTGAAATAATATTTTTCAAGCAAATTGCTTTTTATAAATGTGGTGTTTTTTACTTTGAATTTCATTTTTTAAAAGCGATCTATCCAAAGTTTATTTTGTTAATGAAGGGCTACCATTATGTGGATAGTTTTAATCATCCCCAAGAATATAAATAGAAAGTATGCTACCTAAATGTCATTTTTATGCTGTGATTTCTATTTTTCATTGGTATTCCCGCTGTTAGGTTTTGAGTGACTTTAATAACAAGAATTTACATGTTTTTGAATACAACCATAAACATTTCAGGCAGAATTACAATTGGGAATCCAACAAAAAACATTAATTTTGTTAATGTCCGTATCGCATTATTAAGTCGTCTCAATGTTTCCACACCGTATCACCAGATTTCAGTCTACAACCTAGCTATGCTAGTCTAGTTTACTTTTATGCATATTCTAGAGGATGTGAAGCAGCGTCTGGAAAGTCTGAAACCCTCGAACCGGGCCCTCCATTATCCCCTCGAACCAGGCCCTACATTATCCGCTCTTTTTGTTACTTCCGAAGTTTTCCTCCTCAAACAAAGCTCGTCTCCCAAGTCCACAATACTCGAGCTGACTCGTCGCTTTTCCTCGAGGTGCTCTTGAATAAATCTCCCCCCCCCCCCACTCTTAGCTGAAACTAGCCATTTTTCTTATCGACTCCCCCCCCCCCCCTGAATACATTAAATGATAAACCGAGCGGGTGGCAATTAGCTCCAACTGAAGCTGGGTAATTGATCCTCTCCTCTCTCTCTCTCTCTCTCTCTCTCTCTCCCTCTCTCTCTCTCTCTCAGCATTGCTCGCGGATATATTAGACTCCTAGACACAGCGGTAACGTGTTCCTTTATTTTAATTGTGTAATGAATAATTCAGTTTAAAGTCAGCGAGGTAAAACTATTGTGATTTCAACATGTCTCTTGGGCTAGAAAGCAAGCCATGAACTTGGCCTCGAACCGGGTACACAAACTGTACATTTAAGGGAGTGTTTGTATCCCCTACCCCTAGGCTGTTCAAAGAACTGACCAATTCATACTTTTAGTCTTTCAGTCCACATAAATCTCGAAATTACCTCTTTTTAGGTTCAGGAGCCAGCTATATTTTTGATTATTAATTAAAAAACAGGTTTGGTTGTATGTTTAAATGCCATTATGTTTAGAGATTACCGAATATTTATTTACTCGGAAGTCGGAAGTTTTCCTGACAGCTTGATTATTATTATTATTATTATTATTATTATTATTATTATTATTATTATTATTATTATTATTATTATTATTATTATTCTCGTGGGAAAGTTGCCAACATTAAATTGAATGGCCATCTTCAGGTGTAAACTACTGTACTATATGTGTACTGTACTGTATACAAGACCGCTTCGCGAACGCTTTTTCCAGTCGCGTTGATTGATGAGCTTTTTTTAAATCTTTCTGTCCAATGATTACGTCAGAATCGGCCCAAATTTCACGAAAAATATTGTATTAAAGAATGGGGGGGGGGGGGGGGAATCGTTAAAGTACGATTTCTATGAGAAATATTTCTTCAAATGCCTCTAAAATAACATAATAATATATAATTTCAGTGATTTTAAACTTTCCCATAAAGTTTCATCAAGATCGGAGTAGCATTTGCCCGGTCGGGCGCCAAATATCACGTAAATATTTCATTAAAAATCGGGAAAAAAATCGTAAAAGTATGATAATCATAAGAAATATTTGATCGATTGTAATCAAAAACGTGGCAAGTTCAGAGATTTCGATGGTCCCCTCAAAGGTTTTTTTCTAGGTTTTCCTCAGTCGTGAATGCGAATGCGAAGGATTGAGTCCTCTTAACAGCCCTCGGACATTCCTTCACAATTGTCCTATCCGCAACATACCTAATACATTGCACCCTGGGCAGGCTCCCCACGTCACATGTTGTACCGTGCTGTCTGGGTATCGAACCCCGGCCTTCATTGTCCGGTGTGTGAGTCGTATCCCTGTACTTATAACTATGTAAATGTAGTTAGCTCTGCTTAGTTCGGCGAGTCCGAAGTTTGTGTGTTTAACACGGGCTAATTAGAACAGAGGCCGCGGCTTTGCCCGTGAAGACTCGGCATTATATGCACTGTATTATAGAGAGGCTTCTGCGTTATGTACAGGACGGATAATTACACAATCCTGACTCGTTTTCTCAGAATCATTCCAATCTTGGCCAAGTCCACCCCCCTTGTCTGTGTTGGCCTCTTCGTTCTTCAAACCCCTTCTCTTGCGATGTGGTATCAAAACTGTTTAGTTCAACCGAGATTCTTGGCCCGTCACACTGAACATTTATCTACTTATACACAAATGATTGATGATGATTTTTTTATGTATTTAAAAAATTCATGATTTGTATCGTTTCTACCATTTTGCATCTATCAATCTGTAGTTTTGTTTTTATATTTTTAAATTATACATACGATAACGTTTATACCGAGCTTAAAATAAAATTTGGATTGCAACGTATAAAGTTCACAACAAAATGAATTAGCCAATAGTTGTTGAATAGTCACAAAACACAACGAAATAATGATAACCAAATGAACAATTAATTTTATGATCAGTGTGTATCACATTATTTTCCGTGTAACTCCCATGTTAATAATGTTTTTCGGGTGCATTTGCTTTACTTTGTTTGTTCCATAAGTCCATTTCATGTTTCATATCATAATAATTCGTAAACAAAACTCAGTTAAATAAATTAAAATTTAAGCACATCGCTTCTGGCAAACCCAGTCATTTTATCACTGTTTTCTCCTTACTTTTATATTTTATACATTCCATCCCAGCGTCTCTTTCAGCCGCAATCTTCTCCCTTTCCTCGGGCTTTCATCTTTCTGTTTACATTGGTCTTTGCATCTCTCCACATTTCTTTCTCTCCTCTTTTCCTGCCACCCCTCCTTACATCTCCCCGCTTTCTCTAAGACACGTCTTCCATCATCCACTCGTCAAGCTGTTTATTTAAGTTACCTGAATATTTCCCTCCGTACACACTCTTAAATATTTCACAACAATCTTTCTACCCCAGTTGAACACTCCACTCTAGAAACCCTTCAGAGTTCCACATCTCAAGTGTTATAAAATAAAACACGTTGTCACGACGCGCAGTTTGGCAACCTCGCCCGCCACGTTGCAGTGTTGCCAGTGCGTCTTCCCCTATAAATCCTCCCCCTACATCGTTTAGACTCCGTATGTGTTTGTTTCCCTCAGGTTGGCAGCGCGCAGTGATAAAACAAGGAATCACGCCGTTTAAATGGATGTTGTTTGAGGCAGCGCTGCTATTGGCTGGGAGCTGTTAACGCGATCTATGCGGGGGTATCTGAACTACACTTATCGTTAGGATAATCTGCAAGGAGGTCGTTAACATGACGGTTGTAGGTTTAGCATTGAGACTTTGTGTAGGTCGGAGTCAGAGGCGCCTTTTAGATGCAGGAGTCTCAATACATGATTTTTTTTATTTGTTTGTTTATTTATTTATTTATTTATTTATTTATTTAACGTCTATCCTAATCAGTTATAAAAACTGATTAATAAAGGAGGACAATTGACAACGGTTCCATCATTGCAATCTCTTCCGTTTCGACAGTTGTAGCTCAAGAGCATAGAACCCCCCAAACCCCTCAAGAGTAACATCGCTACTCTGATTCGGGAGGTCACAAGTTCGATCCCCGCTACCGGAAATCCTGACTGAAAGTTGTTTCAATGCTCTTACTCAGTCGTGAATGCGAATATAATGGATTGAGTCCTCTTAAACAGCCCTTGGGCATTCCTTCACAATTGTCCTACTCTTAATTAATTACTGTGTTAATAAATCAAATTCATTAGGTCTAGAATTACTTGTGAATTAAAAAAAGTTTTATCAACTTTATTTGAATGAAGGGTGCGTCAACCGTAGGGCGGGCATACTGGCCAGAACCAGCCAGGGTTCTCACGACGCGGTCTTCTTCGTTTTTGTCATTGTACGTGTTATCATGGTCATCGTCGTCGGGGACGTCGTCAATGGAAGGGAGAGTGTTCTCCGACGACGACCACCAGAGCTCGCCTCTATAGTTTCGGGAAGTTGTATACTACTTTACACACTATTATTAATAACTATACCTGCTGTGAATCAAGTGTATGTGATGCTCAAAGATTAAATCAAACTGTCTTCTTGTGTCTCCAGGAAAGACTGCTGTTGTCCGTGCTGCCTCAACACGTTGCCATGGAGATGAAGGCTGACATCATGTCCCCCGTTGAGGGACAGTTCCACAAGATCTACATTCAGAAGCACGAGAACGTCAGGTAGGAGCAACAAAAACATTTCAATTTGTTAGAATCGACCCACTTTGTTGGGAACTTGTATTTAAGCATCTCCGAACCAACCCTGTGCGAATAATGGCCATCCGGCAATAGTTATTTGATATAGAGGATCGCTGGTTGGCCACGATACAGTTATGTGTTTGGTGATGCATTTCACGATGATGCACGATGAAACCCGAATTAACACGATCTTATACTTTGTGTAGAACTGAAATACATTATGGCTATTCGACCGCGTTTTTCTATTTTCCAAAATATGCTACCAAGTCAAAACATAGTTAATGGCTTTCAAACCTGGCTATTTTAGAAGATCAAAAATATTTTTTTCAAATTTTTCTGATCCGGTACACTGCTAATATAGCCATCTCAAAATAATTTCAAACTTCAATTCGCCAAGGCACATCATTCAACGTAGGGTATTGTGTTTTCGTGACATTCATTTTTAACTGGTTTTCTATAGGCTGACTGAGAGAAAAAAGTTTTTTTTTAACAATTGTCTTTTCTGCGAATTTTTTTGTTTGGCGGTACAAATCGGTAAAAAATACCGCCAAACTAAAAAATTCACAGGAAAGACAATTGTTTAAATAAATCTTTTTTCTCTCAGTCAGTCCTTAAAAAAACAGTTGAAAATTAATGTCACAAAAACACAACACCCTACGTTGAATAGTGTGCCTTGGCGAATTGAAGTTGGAAATTATTTTGAGGTGGCTATATTGGCCGTGTACCGGATCAGAAAAATTTGAAAAAAATGTTTTTGATTGTCTAAAATAGCCAGGTTTCAAAGCCATTCACTATATTTTGACTTAATAGCCTATTTTGGAAAATAGAAAAACGCGGTCGAATAGCCTTACCGGCGGTTACCAGATTTGATTTTTGTAATTCAAAATTTTTCCTGTTAGAACTTTTGGATTTGTGTCCCCGACATCTCGCATAACGTATTCTTGCGATACAGCGATGTATACAAGAAGATATAAATAGTATACATTAACCTCGCGTTCAGAATTGATGTTGAACATAAGTTCTGCTTTAACGAGCTCTTAAAGAAGCTGAAAGTGAAGCACATGCAGCTATTACCAGTCGGTCTGTATCTTGTGCAACACTCTATAAAGAAGAGGGTGCTTAGTGACTTAGTAACCGTATCCACTTCGCACACAGTTTGTAGAATATAAGCGTGCACTGTTCAGAGTGGACCTTACACAATGTTCCATCCATTCAGATCTATTTTGCATGTACGATTCAGAAGTTAAAAAGTTACCGTCTCGGTGGTCTAGTTGGCTAAAGTTTCTACTTGGAATGTGGGAGACCCGGGTTCGAACTCCGGTCGGGATGGATTTGTAAATTTCTGAATTGTGTTAAATAATGAGGATGTTGAAAGTAAGGTGTGGTATTTTACAATTCTTCTTAAGCATATCAGGATTGTTGTGCGTGATATGTTTTAGAGTAAATTAGTTAAACCCTATCTGATGTGTTGGGGAAATCACTGAACGAATTGCAAGACTAATGTATCCCCTAGTTCACTTGTGGGAACTGCCGGGGGATACTTCTAGCCCCTAGACCGGGCGGACTCCAGTTACTCTTTCCAACACCAGCCAATCACAAGTCAGCTAGAGAGAACTACATCAAGATAAGGATATCTGTCGTTGGTGTATGAATTTTTTTGTCAGACGATCCAAAACTCGATAAAACGTGTATTTATACCATTTGACAAAAAAATCTAGCACTAACTTTAATAGAAATCCATTTATCCTTATAGCTAAAGCTGTAGCTAAATGTGTTAAGAAACTATATCCAGAAAACCGATTCTCAAAATTTAATTTTGCACTAGATGTGCTGGCTACACTATTTTATTTACATTTTAAGGTTATGTCCCGCCCAATTTTGTTTCTGTTTTATTAAAGGTACTCTTTCATTCAGCCAACTTTCATGGACTTTTATGGTTTTGACCCTAGGGTGATTACAATAGCCTACCTGATTAACATAGCTTTGGCGTGAGGATTGTTGGGAGGGAATGATTTTTTAACGGATTCCGTTGGAGTCAATAGTGGTTATCATCGAACGGAGATCCCCCACCCCGTATTAAAATCTTCGTCGTTTATTATGGCTGACAATATTCGAGTCGGACAGATAATATTGTCTTCTTTGATTTAGGGTAGTAGTTACAAAGGAATGTTAGAGGGTGGTTTATAGACTGATCGTACCATTCTCCTTATGACTGCAAGGACAATCTTAGAATAACCACAATCAATATCACCAGTGCCGGAACCAAACCCACGACCTCCAGAATTAAATCATCTATTGATCAAGCCTGTATTGTTCCATGTGTTAGCTCTGGCAAGCTAGGCTTGGAACACTACATAAACTAATTATCCAACATCTTGTGATAGGCGACTGA
Organism: Sweltsa coloradensis; assembly: GCA_024449915.1. Lineage (NCBI taxonomy): Eukaryota > Metazoa > Arthropoda > Insecta > Plecoptera > Chloroperlidae > Sweltsa > Sweltsa coloradensis. Next base: position 6,457 of record JAMZAV010009562.1, on the reverse strand, counting down.
GAACACAGCTAGTGTCTTTGTCCCCTCGCTACATTGTTCACTAACTTCCCGAAGTTACGCTCGAGTTCTACCCCGTCAAGTTGTTACTCTGTCATAGTTTATTCGAGACGACAACTTGACAAGATAAATCCTTACCCTGAGATTTACGTGCGCAATACAACCAAGTCATGGTTGTATTTACATACTGAAGTCGGATGTGAAGTTGGTGGAGTACACCGGGGAATTTATCGTCATGTGTATAATATGTAAGTGGAAAGTTTCGGTAAAAGGTGGAGTAGTTCAGGTTAATCGTGTTCGCTTTGAGGGGAAATGAAGCGAAACTCGCTCAAAGAGGGGAATTTATTGGGTAATGTTTCTGTTGCGCATCTTTAATGGAATGCGCGGATTCCGCCAAAAGTTATCTGGGCTACTCGTTCGAGCAAAGACGATTACTCAGATTCAATGCCAGAGTCAACAGTGTATTTATAAAATTTGTAGATTTGTATCGTCTTTGGTAACCACTATTGAGGGTTGACCTTCTTACTAAAAATATATAAACTAATTTTGAAGTTAAAGAACGCAATGTGATCGAAATCTGTAAAATAACAGCTGTTACAAAATAAATCGTAGCGTTTGGTGGAGGTGCCGGGTCCAGGCCTGGTCTGTCTTTCTGTAGTTTGTTTGTATTTATTTATTTATTTATTTATTTATTTATTTTTATTTTTATTTTTATCTTTATTTTTATTTATTTAACGTCGATCCTTTTCAGTTATAAAAACGGATTTACAAAGGAGGGCAACTTTATAAAAGTAATTACATAGGTGCAGACACTGAACTATAGTTACATAAAGTTTGAAAAAAGGTAATATTACAACAACAATATAAGATAATAATTTTGTTAAATAATTTATATTTGCTATCAAATTTAATTAATTCATTCATAAATAAAACTCTCGTGATCATGTTAGAAACTTTAGTTTTATTTTGATGACTGAAAACAAGATGAGAAATCTGGTTTGGTTTGATATTTTAAGTCTTTGTTTGTTGACTACTTGTCATAAGTGCAGCAACTTTCAAGTACTGCACAGTCTTTTAGTGGGCGAACTAAGCTTGGCGCGTGTTTATCTTAAGTAATGAGCGTCTGGGGTGAGCTCTCTTATCTCTGCGAGTACTGTACTCGGTAGAATTAATGGAGGGCACGTTCTCTGTGTGACAGCTTCGTTGCCTTGCTTTGCAAACCGCCTGTGAGTTCTTGTAGTGGATGAATGTCTTTCTAAGTTAGCTAGGCCAGCCTTACAGTACTCGCCAGGAGTAGACTGCGTACCGGAATTTAAACCAGAATTCTTTCCCAAGTCTTCATTTACAAAGCTTATTTTAACTAGGTCTTCCATGATAATGAGAGTTTTAACTCCAGAAATACATATAAAGAGTTCTATTCTGACCCGGCACCTCCACCAAATATCAAAAAATATTTTTCCTGCTGTATCATTATGATTGATTTGTATTTATTCATGTATTTATTTATTTTTATGTTTTTTTATTTATTTATTTATGTATTTATTTATTTTGACGTCTATCCTATTCATTAATTAAAACTGATTTACAAATGAGGGCAACAAAATAAACGTAAGTGCATGCACACAAAAATAAATCAAATTTTGAAATAATAATATTTAAATTTTCAATAAATATGTAAAAATAACTCAATTAAAATGTGAAATTTAATGAATTATCAAATATAAATTAGAAAGTTGTAATGTGCTTTTAACATTACTTATACGAACGCTAAATTTTCGTGAAATGTCCATTATTGTCGGCATTGGGATATTTGACTTTGTATTTTTCGCCTTGTCAATAGAAAAATTAAACTCAAATTGAATCCACAAAGCTATAAAAATAGGTTTGATCCCGGAAAGAAAGTACGATACGTGTATATTTGTCTCGAACCGGCTCCTCCACCAAACGCAGTGTTATTTTGTAACCGCTTCAAGTTTATTTCTCGATTCGGATACTCGCGAAACTCCCGTAGGTGGAATAATTGATGATATTTAATAAATTTAACAATTAAAATAGTCCATCCCGACAATTGGTTTATTTGGATTAAGGACGCGTCAACCGTTAGGTCATAATGCACCACTCTAACCTAGTAGGGGGGGGGGGGGCGCCTACGTGGAATGTGGGAGACCCTGGTTCGAGCCCGGTCGAGACTGTCAATCCTGACTGAAGGCTTTTCCCGAGATTTTTCTCAGTCGTTAATGCGAAGCAAAGCAAACAAACAGCTCTCAGACATCCATTCACAATTTTCCTACCCGCAACATACCTAGTTAAGACACCTGGAGATGGGCATGAATTGCACTTTATAACAGGTTTATTCCCTCGGTAAAGTTTATACTCAATACTTCTACTACACTTCAGTTGCTACATGCTAACTTCTTAAAATATAATTTGGGTAGGATTTTTAATGGGTAAATAATTTGCGCAAATATGTGGCTCAACTCAATATTTGTTTTTTTTACGCCTACAACATTTAAAATTAAAATTACCCAACAAAAATATAAAAAATAACATGAATTGAACGATTAGTCATGGATAATAAAATAATTTAAAGATGAAAGTATTTCTTTCACTGGTTCGCGTTTGTGGTACTTTGTGAGACTCCTCTTATTTCACGGTGAGGTCTTCTTCCACGGGGGATGGTCCACCCGCTTCCACCCTGCAACAAACAGAGGAGAGGCAGCGAGAATTAGCAACATGCCCCTGTGTGTTGCCTACGACCCTCCACTGATGCTTCCATGAGTCCAACGCGGCTCGTCCACCAATTGATTAATTTTGGTACATTTTGTGTATTCGGTGAGTTGTGAAACATACCACTATAAACATTGAAGACACACTTTCATGATACAGTCTTTCTCAAGCGCTACTTTTGGACTTGGACTTCAGTTTCTCCAATTTTAATTTACTTATTATTTTTAATAACTACAGTAATTGTTATTATTTACTACAATTCAGAAATTAAAAAAGTCCGCCCCAACGGAATCGAACCACGGATCTCCCGCATTCCAGACAGGCGTCTTAACCACTAGACCATCAGGACGGGTACATTTTAAACTCTGAATTGTTGATTATTTTTTATAATTTTTTGAATTTATTTTTTGATTTCTGAATTGTAGTAAATAATAACAATTACAGCTACGGGAGTGTTTCCCGACTAACCAAATCGAGAAATACAATAATTGTGTTTTACCTGAAGTTCGCTCTCAGTGTCCAGAGTGACACAGCGCCAACACGGGCCTGCGTCCTGCATCTGTGAACATGCAAGCGAGACATTCAGTAAATAAATAAATAAATAAATTGTAAATTTAGAGTCTACCCATTAAACTGATTTTGGATGGGGCCTTTTCATTCATTGAAGCCAATCAGGTTCCAGAGTGCGAAACGCGAGCGCAAAAATTGGCCAATGTTGGAATTTCGCGTTCGGAGCGATTGTTTGTGCTAATGAGAGAGTTATATAATTGAGGTTATGTTGCAACATTGGGGTAGGGAAGAATAGGCAAAACGTAAGTTATGGGTGAAGTAGGTTGCAAGGTAAGCGCCGTCCTTAGCGCAAAACGCCAAAACGCAGGCGCGACGTCGTCAATCCGGCTTAACCTTAGACGACTTCGGAGCAAGTTGTATATTGTAGCTTATGGGTCAAAGCGGCCGACCGGCAATGGGAGACCGGAGTTCGATAATCGATAGTCGATAAATGGATATTTTTATTTCTGGATTGATTTCCAAAAAGACAATTACACCTATACGAGAGTGTTTCCCGATCAATGGAATTGAGCAATAAATCCCGCTCATATACCTGCGTTAGGTAATGGCATTATCAACCGTGTTTAGATGGTCATTTCAAATGCAACAGAATCGTTGCAGTACTTATCCAATCTAATCCAGATCTACAATGCACAATCCAGATGTTCTGAAGTTGACTGTCCCGGTAGCTTAGGGGTAAAGCACTCGACCTGCAATCTGGAGACTGGGGTTCGATACCCCGCTGGGATGGATTTTTTTATTTTCTAGATTGGTTTCCAAAAAACAAAACAATTACACCTATACGGGAGTGTTTCTCGATGAATGCAATTGAGAATTAGACTTGGAATGTTATTCATACACACTGATGCTGGTGTGCTGGGCTACCTTGAGGAGTATCGCTTCAATCTTCTTCTGCCGGACAAGCAGCCCCTTCTGTTGGTCAACCAGCTCGCTGACCTGCATCACCAGCTCGACCAGAGCGAACAGCACCCCAGCCACGCAGACGGCAGCCACCAGCAGCACTTCAAATAAATAAAATACAAAATACATTCGTAGTTATAAGGGTAGCTATACCCACGCAGTCACAGAACTAATTTTCAGTGGGGGACATTAAATCTAAAGCAGACCTTAAACCAGCCCTGTAGGCGCCGACATCACAATGACCAACTATAGAGACTGGCATTTTATGTAGGAAACACCGATCAATCGAGCTGGACACGATTCCACCCTCGGACAGCACCAGAGTCAACATGGCCACATGTAGGCCTATGGCCTAGGGGGAGGAAACGGGGAGGTTATCACGTCGTCATCGTCATCGTTCGTGTTGTCATCCATGGGCGTCGTCGTCGTTGGGGAAGTCGTCAAGGGGATGGGAAGGGGTCGTTGAAGACAACCGCCAGAGCTCGCCTCTAGTTTCAGGGAGTAATACTCCCCCACTTACAAGCTGATGTTTGCGAGATGGACTTAGCTTCTTTTTTCGACTTTTACTCCCCCGTCTGGGCCCGGGGTAGAATTGACCCAGAGCATGGCTCTGCTAATTGAAACAGGCGATTCAAGAGAAAAAGTCCACCTCGCAAACATCAGCTAGTAAGACGGGAGTATAGGTACTACTCCCTGAAACTAGAGGCGAGCTCTGGCATTCGTCTAGTTGGCTAAGGCGCCTACCTGGAATGTGGGAGACTCGGGTTCGAGCCCCGATCGGAATCGGATTTTTTAACTTCGGATTACTTACAATTCCTTCCATCCACTTGTACTTGAAAGTCGTTCGCTACGAATATAACTCCAAGAACGCTGGCCGCTATAGCTAGAAATTGTATAATTTTATAAAACATGACTGCTTGACTGGTTTTACATTTTTACACGGTTAATGCAGTTGTTTTATTTTGACACTTCCAAATTGTAAACAGCAACACAGTGACCACTGCTGTCTAGACCGAGCCTCCTAGGATTCAGGGTCCTCTAGATACCTAACAGCTGCAAGTATCTAGTGGACCCTGTCTAGGACGAGCCACCTAGGAATCAGGGTCCTCTAGATACCTAACAGCTGCACAAGTATCTAGAGGACTCTGTCTAGAACGAGCCACCTAGGAATCAGGGTCCTCTAGATACCTAACAGCTGCACAAGTATCTAGTGGACCCTGTCTAGAACGAGCCTCCTAGGAATCAGGGTCCTCTAGATACCTAACAGCTGCAAGTCTCTTGTGGACCCTGTCTAGGACGAGCCACCTAGGAATCAGGGTCCTCTAGATACCTAACAGCTGCACAAGTATCTAGTGGACCCTGTCTAGGACGAGCCACCTAGGAATCAGGGTCCTCTAGATACCTAACAGTTGCACAAGTATCTAGTGGACCCTGTCTAGGAATGCATTCTAACTAGGATCAGAGCCGATAAAGAAGTTTCCCCGTTCTTGCTTTGATGCATTTTAATCTTCAATGCAAAATAATTATTTAAAAAGTTATTTTATTAAGCGAATTAAAACCGATAGTGTTGGCTCGAGCGCTAAGCGCGCGACTCTGATTCGGAAGGTCTCGGGTTCAAATCCCGTCGAGACCGACAATCCTGACTGAAGGTTTCTTTCGAGGTTTCTCTCAGTCGTTAATGCGAATGCAAGGGATTGAGTTCTTTTAAACAGCCCTCGGACATCCCTTCACAACTCTCCAAAGCCCAAATACCTAGTTAGAACTTCTGAAGAGTGGCATGAATTTCACCCTGGGCAGGCTTCCCACGAAAAATTATATAAACAATTTTTATAATTATAAGCGAAATGAAACTATTAAAACAAAAATATTTTTAACGTCAGCATTTTTTTTTAATTTTTTTTTTACGTCTATTCTATTCAGTTAAAAAACTGATTTACAACGGAGGACAACTGCAATGACACAACAATGAAGTACAGTTAGTTGAAATAGTAATAACAATGTATTATTAACACGATAATTTTGGTAACATTCAAAAAGGAATTTATATATTATGTATATATACCGGAGACTTGGATTTAAGTATACCTGTTTTCATATAATATTCAGATCGGCCTTGATACAATAATTTGTAGCTGAACACCTTCCTTACTGTATCGTTCCCAAGTATTCTCTGTGTATGCAGTGACTGTAGCAACTTATAGGTGACTTACTCCAGCTCTCAAGTATCCACAGTACAATGACTCGTGAATATGGCCAAAAGTAC
>JAMZAV010009561.1:0-24900 GCA_024449915.1 Sweltsa coloradensis | reverse complement strand
AAAAAAATGATGACGGAACAAATCCAAAATTTTTAAAAAGGTTTAGGGGCCTTCAGCCGTGACCTCTTAGGCTATTTTTTTGCCTAGGGATATGGGGTGGAGGGGACCATGCTGGTCAGTACCATTCACGGGTTGGGGTGGTAAGGGCGGTTGTCAAGTCGCAGTCGTCATCGTCTATGTCTTTGTTCGTGTTGCCATTGTCGTCGTTGCCATCGGGGAGTCGTTTAATGAGAGCGTGAGTTCTCCGACGAGATTTGCTAGAGCTCGCCTCTGGTTTCGATGACTTATAGGCCTATATCATTTACATGCTAGCTGATGTTCGTGAGATGGACTTCGTCGTGTTGCAATGCTAGATAATCGCCGGGTTTGTGATATGCCTGTTAAAAGGCAGGAAGTATTCACAATGGTAATAAAAACAATAATAAAATACACAAGTTACTCAACGTTAAGGAACTATGTATGGGGTGGGAGCTACGACCCCCCCCCCTCCCCCTCCCTGGGACTGATGGCCGCCCCCACATACATACATTTATTCTTTCTTTATTTGAGAAAACAATGTTTTTCATGTGGATTATTTTTTGTTTAATAATTACTTTAATGAAAAATTAATAAAGAACGTTCTCCTTAAAATTTGAATTGTTTCCCCTGGGGTAGTTTCAATAAGATATGGCCTTTAAAAGGTTTATTGTGAGAAGAAAAAAAACAGAAATAACTCTAATAATTCCGAGTGTGGATGTGGTGAGTGTTGGTGAGTCTTCTTCGTAAATCGTAAGGAGACTTTCAGGGAAGCAAAATCTCACTTCAGTCTTTTCTAAACCCCCCCCCCCCCCCCCACCTCCCACAAACCGCTCAAACACCCTTCCCTTCACAGAAATTAAGTTCGGTTTAACTAAAACGGTTCCCGTAATACGACACATTTACCACGGTTATTTTAAAAAAGCTACGACGACGACGTGACGACGACGTGAGAAACTAGGGCGCTTCAACCGGTTAGGTCATATTGAGCCGCCTGTGTTTATGACAATTGACTAGATGAGTTTTATTATTATTATTTTTATTATTATTATTATTATTATTATTATTATTATTATTATTATATTATTATTATTATTATTATTATTATTATTATTATTATTATTATTATTTTATTATTATTATGTTATTGGATGTATTTCATACAAACTCGGTTAAACCGGAGCTAACATGTTGTACGGACTTACGTCAATACTTCCATGTGTACCTATTACATACATTATTTACTTTTGTCTTAACTCTAACTAAATAAGTCATTTATAAATTGTAATATTGTTTGTAGATGATGTTTTCTTTCTGGGTGTGTACGGTCGTGGCCGATTTCTCGTCGCCACCTAGCATTTGCTCTTTGGACTATGGGAAACCACGAAAACCATGTCAGGATGGAAGCTGTCTCGAAATCTCGAAATATCATTCTTAGTTTAGAAAATTTTCGAACTATTCTACATGTTTGAGTATTACTGCCTTTTGAGTCTCGATGTATACATTGGGTTGAAGATCTAGTTGTTTAATGGTTTCATGTAGCTTCTTCGGTATGATGCCGTTGGCTGATATAATGAATGGTATTGTATTTACCTTTTTCTGTTTCCACATCTTCTTGATTTCAATGCAAGTTCACTATACTTGTCAATTTTTTTCTTCCACGTGGTCTCGACGTTATGGCACATTGGGATAGCAACGTCGATAAGGGTAGTTTCTTGTTTCTTCTTGTCAATTATTATTAAATCCGGTCTGTTGTGATGTATCGTTTGGTCTGTTATAACTGTGCGGTCATAATATAATTTGTAATCTTTACTATCTAGTACTTTCTCTGGTTTGTATTTGTAGTAAGGTGTGTGTGTGTCATTATTACTTTCATAAATTATTATTATTATTATTATTATTATTATTATTATTATTATTATTATTATTATTATTATTATTATAATATTATTATTATTATTATTTTAATTATTATTTTTATTATGATTATTATTATTTTATTGGATGTATTTCATACAAACTCGGTTATAACCGGAGCTAACATGTTGTACGGACTTACGTCAAGTACTTCCATGTGTACCTATTACATACATTATTACTTTTGTCTTAACTCTAACTAAAATAAGTCATTTATAAATTGTAATATTGTTTGTAGATGATGTTTTCTTTCTGCTGTGTACGGTCGTGGCCGATTTCTCGTCGCCATCCTAGCATTTGCTCTTCGGACTATGGAAAACCACGAAAACCATGTCAGGATGGAAGCTGTCTCGAAATCTCGAAGTATCATTCTTAGTTTAGAAATTTACGAACTATTCTACACGTGTTGAGTATTACTGCCTTTTGAATCTCGATGTATACATTGGGTTATTATTATTATTATTATTATTATTATTATTATTATTATTATTATTATTATTATTATTATTATTATTATTATTATTATTATTTTTTATTATGATTATGATTATTATTATGATGATGTTTATTATTATTATTATTATTATTATAATTATAATTATTATTATTATTTCAGAGTTTTCTAAGTGTATAAGTACAAAGAAATAATGATGACGAAAGTAATGGCAAAAAAAAGTTATGTATGGGAATAAAATTAAAGTAATTAAATAAATGTGTATGAAGTTAATTAAAGTTTGTTAAATAGATTACTTTGGATGAGAAATTTGGAAAGTTTGTCGCCATTATCATATGATTGAAGTTCTTCATATGATTGGGAGAGATCAAATTGCGTGCGCAAGGCATCATATTTGGTACATTCTGCTAGCATATGATGTACGGTTAAAGGTACATCACATGTGTCACATATGGGAATAACCTTTTCTCTGGTTAAGAGATATCCGTGTGTTAGGCGTGTGTGTCCTATACGAAGTCAGACAATACTACGTCTTCTCTACGTGAGAGTCGCGACGTCGGTGGACGGCTTTTGTTAGTCACTGTGGGCCTCACCCTACGCAATTTGTTATTTTGCCACACATCCCAAGATGCTTGTCGCAAATCCAACATCTTTGCTTGAATCCACTCTTGACATCTGGAACGGGAACGAGATTGAAATTAACGTCGCGAACGCTGGGAAGCTTCCTTAGCAGCCCTATCGCGTGTTCATTTCCCTCTATGCCCACGTGTCCAGTATCCAGCAAAACTCTATTATATAAACCCTTAGAGGTACGTTTTTCTAAATAGAATTGATGTCTTGTACAAATGATGACTTGAATACATGATTTCTATAGCTTGAAGTGACTTAAACTATCTGAACTCAAAAGGTATTCTCCACAACGACAACGTAGAATGTATTTAAGAGCTTCACGGATGGCGAATAACTCTGCAGTGAAAACTGAACACACGTCGCTTAGCCTGAAACGTTCAGTTAATGTGGAACATAAAAAGCCTTCCAACCTTTTTGTCAATTTTGGAGCCATCTGTGAATACCAAAGTAAACCTTTGATGTTCATGGCAAATCTCTCTAAAGTTAATTTTGAATACACTACCGCAAGTAGAGTTTTTATCAAAACGACAAAGGTCAAATATAATAATCGGCTCTGGTGTAAACCAGGGCGGGTTATTGCTAAATACAAAATTAAAAACTTTTGGCAGATGAAATTCTATAATATTAAACAAAAGTTTACATCTTAATCCCGTTGGAAGAGATGCCTTGGGTTTGTTATCAAAGTGTCTGACATATGTCGTGTTAAAAACATTCCGATTTGCTGGATGGTTAGGCATAGCTTTAATTTTCATTACATACGTACCCATCAAGAGGTTTCTCCGTTCTGCCAAGGAGGACACACCTGACTCGGCATACAAGCTGACTACCGGGCTTGTTCGAAATGCACCAAGAGCAATTCGAAGACCACAATGGTGGACAGTATCTAGAAGTTTAAGGGTTGAGTAACTTGCTGAAGAGTATACGAAACATCCATAGTCCATCTTGGAGCAAACTAGAGATCCGTAGATTCTCAACATGCAAGTCCTATCTGCACCCCACGATGTATTACTGAGAACTTTCAATAAGTTGAGTTTCAACATGCATTTTTTGCGTAACTCAACAACGTGGTCTTTCCAATTTAGCTTTTTGTCAAACACCATGCCGAGAAGACGGACATTTGTTTTGAATAGAAGTTCTACATTGTTAAACGATAGTTGTGGGTCATTTTGAATTCCTTGAAGACGGCATAAGTGAATGCACTGAGTTTTTTCGGGAGAGAATCGTGTCCCCCGCTTTCGAGCCCATTCACTTATATTGTTCAATCCCATTTGCACGTGTCTTTGAGCTGTTAATAAATTTATTGATCTGAAGAAGATTCCCAGGTCATCTACAAATAGGCACGACATTAGGCTCTTTGGGATACAATCCACTACACTGTTTATTCCAATAGCAAACAGTGATACCGACAAGACCGAGCCTTGTGGTACACCTGTTTCCAGTGAGAACGAGTCGGACAGTACATTGTTAACACGTACTTTGAAAATTCTATCTTTTAAAAAGTTTTCTAAAAATTTTGGCATGTGCCCTCTAAAACCCCACTCGTGAATCTGTTGAAGTATATTATACCTCCATGTTGTGTCGTATGCTTTTTCAATGTCAAAAAGCACACCAACGACATGTTGTTTTGCAACAAACCCTTCTTGAATAAACGTCTCTAATCGAACCAAGTGGTCGATGGTGCAACGACGTTGACGAAATCCACATTGGACGTTCGCCAATAAACCGCGTGTCTCCAGCATCCACATTAGTCGTTTGTTGATCATCTTTTCGAACAATTTGCAAAAGCAACTTGTCAGAGAAATAGGGCGATATGAAGTCGGCATCGACTTATCTTTTGTGGGTTTAAGAAGTGGAATTAAGATGGCACTACGCCAACTATCGGGAAATATGTCAGACAACCACAAAATATTAAAAAATAAAATAATAACTTCCAATGAGGGATCAGTCAGGTGCACAAACATGTCGTTGTGCATTTTGTCTTCTCCCACAGATGTGCGACGTAATGAGCTTAACGCCATACGGAGTTCCCACAAAGAGAACGCTTTATTGTATGGCTCATCATTTTCAGATGAAAAATTAAGTTTTCGAGCTTCTGTTACCTGCTTGTGTACTAGAAATTCTGCATCATATCGTGCATTGCTGCTTACTGATGCAAAATGTGTACCCAGTACTGAAGCCACATCTGCTGGAGTAGTAACCAATTGTCCACCATCCTTGATAGCGGGTATGGTGTTTACCTGACGTCCACTAATTGATTTAATCCTTTTCCACACCATCGTGGAAGAGGTGCTGTAATTTATAGAAGATACATAATCTTGCCATGACTGCCTCTTACTATGTTTGATAATTCGTCTCGTTTTCGCTCTTTCGTGCTTGAAATTGATTAAATTTTCAATTGTAGGAAATGTATTTAATTTTTTAAAAGCTGCTTTCTTTGCCTTGATGGCCAATGCACAATCTTTGTTCCACCAGGGGACGACACGACGACGTTGTTCACCACTAGTCAGTGGTATACTGGCATATGCTGCATCAAGCAAGCATTTACTTACATTATTGACAAGCACGTTGGGGTCACGAGAACTAGTAAAGTCCACCTTGAGCAAAGAGACTTCACTAATTTCCTGGAACTTTCCCCAATCAGCTTGCGCAAGTCTCCATCCCTGGCCTGGATTGTGTGGCCTATTGTAGTTTAATACATTCACCTGAATTGGAAAATGATCACTTCCATGTAAATCATCAAGCACATTTAGCTCGAGATCAAGCGATAGCAATGGTGTACACATGACTTAATCTATGGCCGAAAAAGTGCCAGAATGTGACGTGAAATGTGTCATCTGGCCCGTGTTCAACAATGAAACATCATTGTTTTGTAGAAAATCTGCTACAACACAACCCCGTTGATCAGAAACTGCTGATCCCCAGTCAGTATGGTGAGCGTTAAAATAATTCACAAAATATACATTGTTCTCAAATCAGTATCACATGACTACATACAAATTTAAACACTCTTCTCAACAATTCATTAAATTGTTAAAAGCCTTTCTAAAAAGGCTTAAAGGCTTATAATGGGCAACTTCAATGATATATGGAGGACTAACCAATATTGAAATTTTCACTTTTAGGTGCACAACCGTATAACACGCTTATTTTATAACCAAACCTTTCTTAAGCCCTCACAAATGTGTGGTGCAAACGTATTCGAAATCACTTTAGCGGAAAAGGTAAAAAAAAAAAAAAATGTGTAAAAACGACAAAACGTGAAAAATATATATTTTAGTTCACTATTTCTTCCAATTTTGCTTTAGAATCTCCTTATATACAATAAGCAATATTCACATTGTGGACCGGACGTAAGTAATAAGTATATGAAATTAAATCTTATCATTACATATTATTATATAGAATGCCAGAAAATAAAATGGGACATAAATAGAAAGAAAATAAATGAAATTTTCTTATTTCTCCCTACTAGTTACATAATATGTTAAGTTTCAATTAAACTTGGTCAAACATGGTCAAACTTCTTTCTTTAAAAAAAAATAAAACCTCAGATGTGATTTTCGTAGCTTTGTATTTTTGGATTACCCCATACGGGTCATAATGCTGAAATGATCCGCCTTTTCCTTATGTATATGAATCGTTTAGTAAAATTATGTCGAATTTACACATATCCTTTTTATTATATAATTAAGACTATAAAAGTATCAAAATGGTAAATTGGTAGGCTATGTTAAAGTTTTAGAGCTGTGCTGTGTGTTATTTAAATGTTGCTGTGTGCTAAAATTGTTTTAAAAATATTCATATGTATTGTGAATTTTAATGGCAATAACATTGTTAATAACACTAACAGCACAATATGTATTTCTAAACACAAATAATTACCAAAATTTTTATGACATTGTCCAGTTGTTCAGCTCCTTACCCGTTTGGCTTCAAAATAATACATGCACACAACGCATAAAAAAATTAGACGCGACTGTACGATCCACCTACGTTATGATTGTTCATCTCTTCTGTGTTTACAGATCTTTACTTCCCGGTACCAATGCAATAAGCATACAAATTTGTTTACGCGTGTTTAATCGAGCCCCTCCACTGAAATATGTGTGATATATCGTTCCTTTACCGCATCTTCCCATTCGTGTTATCGAGCGTTATCTGCTCCAACATACTTAAACCTAAATGATCGTATGCTCAACTTTACTCAGGTTATTGTAAATAATTACAAATACAAAAATGAATTGGTGTAAGGGTGCAAGAGCTTTACTAAAGGTTAATATCAGTTCAGTCCTGTTAGGTATTTCGAACAGGACAGTTAGTTCAGTATTTTATTACTCGGTTCCAGATTATTGTTTTATTATTATTTAACTAATTTTGTGGAAGTTTTTTTGTAGTTTACGAATGGTTGTGCCTGTTGTTTTACTATTTTCTCGGTAATGTAAATCATATTTTAAAATCGTACAAAATAACCTGGAAATGGGTAAGTACTGACTGCAATGTATAATAATATACGACTAATATAAATTATACATTTAACACACAAAACTCACACAACAGCACATTTATTAAATAGGTGACACGGACGATTTTGCAATCTCTTCGGCGAGAGAATATATTGTAATAAAATCTTCTTACTTATTTATTATTTATTTTATACTAACAAACTCACGTGAGATTTGTAGGCGCCAGCCAGCAGTCAGTCAGTAGAAAACACAAAACTCCTTTATGCTAAAGTAAACAGTTATAAATTCAAATACCATGGGATGTGAGCAGGGAAAATATTGAAATCAAGGTATCTTGCCAAAGTAGGCTAGGCCTATATTGTCCTACAAGTTTACAGACATATTATTATCAGACTAATAAGTAGGCCCTAGGCCTAAGAATTATGACCGGTCTTGCAAGGAGCAAAAATTAACAGAAAACACAAGGAAATGGCAATAACAATCATAATCAACAATCAATAGTAATTGAGTAGGCCTTAGGCCTAAAATGATTTGTTTAGGCACTAGGCCTTGGTCTGATCTGACCTTGGCTGTTGGAAGCCAAAATGCGCAGGCGGCTAGGCTAGGCTAGGCCTATGCGTACAAAAGTTCAAAAACTGTTCTTTGGCTTCTGGTAAAATAACAGTTTTGTTAATACGACGAGAATTGTTAATGAAAATGTATCGAAACGTTACGAATTGTGCGTCGGTTCCTAGGTAGGCTGATGTAGGCTAGACTAGGCCTAGGACGAGCCGCGGGACGGGCGAAGTACGCAGTTCCGGATCCTCGGCGGAATATGCAGAATACGAGCAGAAATCCCGTATTTTGGTAGGCCACAGGTAGGGCCTAGGTAGTGGAATCCGTCCCAGCAGTGAGTAGACCCGGATAGGCGCTAGAAGTAGGCTAGGCTAGGCTACGCCTATGGAAATCGGTCGGTCCCTAGAACGACGTCGTGTTCCAGTCAAACTATGCAGGTGAATGTCTTTGTGAAATCCTGAAAGTTCCAGTCCACGCTCGGAAAGATGATGTAATGTTCCATAGACTTCTGGAACGGGGCTCCAAGACAACTTCCAAAGACATTGACGTGATTGGTCAATTGGCGTTGATTTAGCGTCTGATTGGTGGATTTCAAATAGTAACTCACTGGACTAGTTCATTAATATAATTTGTAGGGGTTTCCTTGAAAGGTTGCACCATTTAAGTAATATTTACATCAGATGGTGCAAGACTTGTTGTGTTTGTTGTAGCGTCAAATCACAGAGTATTTGATGCGCAGCCTTGGGTCGACCAGTTGGCAACATAGCCGAGAAACTAGCAGTGGTAAAGTTGCATGGTTTTTCCACTAGGGTCGCTAGGTCGGTAAGAGTAGTTGGCGCAGTTCCGATTTCAGTCGCTAGGTGTCGCGCGTGTATCGAATTATTGTATTGAAAATATTAATGCGGTAATTTTAAATCGTCGCAATAACACTTTGAATACGTAGCACAGTTGACTGTTATTTAAATTATGACGTAGCACTTAAAAGTTATTTAATTACCAGTTTTATGTTAGAAATGTTCAGATAATAATCACTAATTGTTGATAATTAGTAAATATAAAGTAATTAATCAGTAAATAATAAGGCAGTAGAGTGTGTACAGCTACAACTGCTCCCAAACTCAAAAACTGGAAAATTTATAATTTTACAATGTTTTTTAGTTTTTAAACAAGCGTACTGAGGGTACTGTACATAGAGATACATAAATTATACAATGTGGTTACATAGCAATTAGGTAATCAGGTTAGGAAGGGTAGGATTTTGAGCAATCTCTGTACTCTGTCCCTCCTGTGTATGTGTACTACCGTACAACGTGTCAATTAATCAGTGTATGTAATTACGTGATGTGTAATAAAATGATCGACGAGTGTAATGAAATTGTCGAGTAACTCTTGCTACCCCGATTCTAAAAAGAATCTTACCCCTCTCCTTTCTTAAATCTAGGTTACGTTTATTAGGTGAAAAGCTACGTTGACTAATTTTTGTCATTAAATCAAATTTTGTAAGACCACGTGCGATAATATCAAGCTCCGTGGACTAGTTGGCCTAAACCACCTTTGGCTGTGATAAGCAAGACCACGGCTCCTAAATCCGCACCGACGTGTTTATCAATTGTTTTTTTTATTTTCAAATATGAACTATGTTCAGTAAAATTGGTTTTTTTTAAGAACCACCACTTCACGCTGTTCCATACACAGCCCTGTCTCTCCAAAGCTTGACCTTAAGTGCATCCCGTATAGGGGCCTATTAGAAAGGTCAAGTAAGCTCACAGATCGGTACGCACAAGTAGCTTCTCTTTGATAAAACAAGCAAGGATTAAAAAACTATATCGCAATACTTGTTAACGACGCAGAAATTAATAAAGAGGTTTAAAAAAAGTATATAACGCTAAATACTCCAATTACCCTTGCCTGCCACAGTACGTCATTGGATAATTAAACATATTAGCAACAAAGCGTCGTTCAGAAATTACGGTGAGAATTGTCGCAAAAGTGTGTAAACGGTGTAACTAAACTTCTCTGGTGAAACTAATAATAATACGATTAGGCCCTTAACAGATTGATCAAACAAGAGTAGGCCTACGCCATCGCAAAATTAATACAAAAATACAAATTCATACAAAAATACAAATTAATATAATTTAATACATAAATACAACAATGGTTGAGGATCATAACATTCAAAGGCCTCGTCCAATAAGGCACATCCACAGCTCTTTGAATAATTATGTCTAGCAGCAAGCGTTGTGCAAAAGCGATTTTATTTTATCGGTACCTTATACGGTCGTAAGTTAACGATGTTATGAACTCCTTTGTCCAGGTTGGTACTTGGGTCCCGCAACTGGTATGCATTGATTCCGGCTACCGCAATTACCTTGTAGGGTCCAGTATATAACTGAAAGAATTTCTGAGTCTCTTTATGCAAAGCATTAGAAGGTGGCGATATTTTGAGAAGTACTAAATCATCGACAGCAAGGATGGTAACCTTTGAGTATTTATGTAAATGTTGCTGCTTACGTTTTTTACCTTTAACTTTAAGTTTTTCCTGGGCTAACATGATTTTAAGCTGGTGAGTTTTTGGTAGTTGGTCCGATTTTGGTGCTTCAAAAAGTTTACTAATTTGGCGTTCCGGCTTAATATTGTAATGCAATTCTAAAGGAGTAAAACCTGTGCTTTCGTGGTACGTGACATTTAACCAATCTTGTATTTGTGGTACGAGACCCACCCAAGTGGTATGTTTCTTCTCACAAAAAGCCCTGCATAACCGGCCCAGCTCGCGCATAACTCGTTCCGATGGGTTTGATTGCGGATGCCTGATAGACGAATAACGTATTTTCACCCCAAATGAATCCAAGGTATTTCCCCACACCCTTGATGTGTACTGCGTTCCGTGATCGGAAAGGATCGCTTCCGCCTTCTGAACGTTGGTTAGATAATGCCTCACTTTACTAGTGACGGCCTCGGCCGTAGCTCGTATTAAAACGTACAAGGTTACCAACTTAGAAAAAACATCAAGAAAGACCAAAATGTACTGAGAACCTCGTTGTCCGCGAGGTAACGGTCCGAAGATATCAGTCGCGACCAGCGCACCTGGCTTACTTGGTATGATTGGAGTGAATATCCCTTGATAAGTAAACGGAGGTGTTTTATTTTTTGGCAGAGATCGCAGGAACCAATTATTTTTTAAACGACCGAGCTAAGTTTCTCCATTAAAACTTTTCCTCAATTACTGCAATACATTTCATCGCACCAAAGTGCCCAATATCCTCGTTGACATACCATATGATGTCATTTATCAAACAGGAAGGTATACACTGTTTACACATTCCCTTCACCTGAGGTCCGGTAAATAAAACAATTTATCTTTATGTTTACTGAAATTTGGAACATGAGAATATGGATATTGTAAGATTCCAGTATTTATCTGACCTAACTTAGCATCCTGTGTCTGCAGTTGAGCTATGTTCTTGAATCTATTCCTCAGTTTGGGTTCAATACGTTAAACCAAACAAGCAATCACAATCTCTGTATCGAGTTGTTGTGACATATAAACTTCCCCATCTTCTCTTAAAGGGTATTTACTTAGCGTGTCTGCAACCAAATTTTCCTTGCCAGGGCTGTATTCGATAGTAAAGTCAAACTCTTGTTACAATAGAATCCATCTAGATAAACGTCCGGAAAGCAACCTACAATGTTTAAAGGAAAATCAACGCTCTATGATCTGTTTGAACGGTTAATTTTGTCACTAGCACAAACATTCTGAATTTAAGTAGCGACCACACGATACTTTTGTTTCTCTGAAGTCATAAAATTTACCTCTGCTCCCTTTAGTGTCCGTGAAGCAAATGATATTACTTGTATTTCTCCTTCATCGTTAATTTGGTATCGCTGGCTCCCAATCCCATAATTACCAGCATCACATTGAAGGTAAAGTGGTTTATTTAAATCGGGGTGAACTAGCACTACCAAATCTATGAACAGTTCTTTTACTTTTCTCAAAGTAACGTCTAGTTCCGCAGTCCATTTAAACGTGAAGTGTTTCATTAGTGCATTATACAAAGGGGCTGTCTCATTAGCATAGTTTTTTTAATCAACGACGATAATAATTACAGACCCCCAAGAAGGCTTTAAGTTGTTTTGGGTTTTTGGGCACCGGCCAGTTCTGGATTTGAGTGAGTTTACGCTCTTTCGGGGAAACGCCGTTCGGAGTTAGCACGTGCCCTAGGAATGGCACAGAGTCGCGGCAAAATTTTGATTTCTTAAAGTTTACTGTTATATACGCTTGCTCGTACTTTGCAAATAACCAATCTAAGTGCTGTAGGTGTTCCTCAAATGTTAATGAACTTACAAACATGTTGTCAATGTATGCGGTTACATACTCATCCATCTAGCTTCCGAGCACTTCATCCATTATGGGGGTAAATGTGCCAACGGCGTTACATACGCCAAATGGTAAGAATCAAAATTGGGACGTTCGGGACTTATATTGGAATACTGTTACGTGTTAACTTCCTACTGTCTGGGAAAGGGGAATTGGCCAATAAGATTGAGTTGAATCAACTGTACTTAGTCACCGCACGTTAACAAACTTCTGCAGAATTTTTGCGGGTACATGTTGTGATTCGCGATCTGGAATTATTATCTTATTTATCTGCCTGGCATCTAAACATATACGTATGTTATTATTTTTTTTTTACAACGATTACGATCGGGTTAAGATAAGGGCTAGACGCTCTTTCAATTATCCCCCAGTCCAACATTTGTTCCAAATGTTTTTCGACTGCAGCGCGATGTGCAAACGGCACCGGGTAAGTTTTTTGACAAAAGTGCGTTTCCTCGGATACTTCAATTTTATATTCGCGATTCACACGTCCAGGCTTTGATGAAAAAATATGACGATACTTTTTTAACAGTTGCAAGAGTGATCCCTTTTGGTCATCATTTAATAAGGTTTGTTCACTAACGAGCTCGTTCAACTCTGCTTCGCTAACGCCATATTCATCCCTTAACTGGTCATGTTCAGATAAAATATCCGGTGGAACGGGATCCTTATTATTGCTGAAGTCCTTAACAAATTGGTTCTGCATAGTATCGTCAGAGTCATCAATCATTGTTTCGTCAAGGTCATCAATCATCGTTTCGTCAAACTTCATGTTCATGTTCCTCACATCCGCGGGCCTATAACTATTGTCCAAGTACTCGCACTTCGACATGCCAACGACTATATTACCAGTGTCGTTAGGGATCGTTATAGTTTCCTCGTCAAAGTTCAGTTTAATTTTACTCTTGAATAACCAGTCCACACCTAATATCACATCCTTAACTAAATCCTTAATAACCAAGAACACAGTCTCACATGAAAAGGTGCCTACAGAAATTCTTAAAAACGCCTGGTGCGTCACTCGCTTACTCTTCTCTCCTAGGGCTCCTAGAATATACATACCGATTACAGGCAACACGGGTATTTTGTTTTTATCAGTTAATTTATCAAAGAAATCTTGCGATATGCACGAGATTTCGCTACCGGAATCTATCAAGGCATTACATTGAACATTACAAACGGTTATTTGTAATTCAGGACATACTATAGATGTACCAAGACCACTGTGGCCCGCGCCATTACGTGCGCGCGCCTCCAGGCCAAGTTCATTCTCGGTTTTAGGGGAGCTCCGTAGATACGGGCGCCGTACGGCTCAGTTCTAGCTGGCTGCCGTGAGGAACACATCTCCTTACGACATACGGCGGGAGCGATGACCTCGCCGCTCCAGCCCCTCTGCCGATCACTCGCGGTACGCGCGTATGCGCTCTTCGCCTGCATTCAAGACAACTTCGACTCGTCCGTTTTGGCCAGGGCTTTTGTGGTGTTGGTAGATCTATACAAAATCGAGGTTTTTCTGGTTCGCAGTATTCATCAAGTAAATCGTCAATAGGCTTAGTAAAAATCGTGTTTGTATTTTGACGCTGAGGTCTACTATCAGTAGTAACGTTTGTGACCGATGGACTAGCGTCGTCTACCTCGGCCCCATCTCGTTTCCCGGACGTCGTCCCTGATTGTCTTCCCTAGCACGGTCTACGCGTTCTTGCTGTTCACGATTGTAATTAGGCCTAGTTGGTTGACTAGCACGATTTTCACGAAGATTCTGATTGTCGTTGCTCACGTTTACTCGATTTTGGTTACCGCCGCGGTTACCATCCCTCTCCAGGTCTAGTTTTTCTAGGCAAGAAATGAGGCTATCCTCGGTAAACTGCTGTTGTACCATTAGAATACGTACTTCGTAGGGCAAATGCTTAATCATTAGTTCAATCAAAGTTGAATTGGGATAGATTTCGGTAAATCCTTCACCCGTTTCAAGCAGCGTTTAATGTAAGCTGCCATGCTTTTATTTCTGACGTCCCATTGACCATTGTAAACCTGTCTGATTAGCTGCGCGTGCTGGTTACTGTTCCAGAATTTGCCAAAAAATGCTTTGCGAAACTCATCGTATGATTCAAATCTGTGGTCTTGATACCAATACCAAGCTTGTTCCTCAAGCGTCTGAATCATTATCCCAAGTCTATGTTGATCGGGAATTTAAAAGGATTGAAATCGTTGTTCGATTATGTTTAAGAACTCAATAGGATTGATTCGTTTATTGATGCGCGTAGGTTTAATACCTTCATGGTGGAGTGTATCGCTTAGATGATCGCTTAGTTGTGTAATCGATTCGTTTCACAATAACTGAATTTCCGGCGAAGGACGAATTATCTTTCACTTGTTCAATCTTATCGTCTATCACTTTTAGGTTTACGTTCAAAGTAGAATGTCCCTGCGTGACACTGTCAACCTGTTGTTTAATATACCGATTGAATTTGTCCATGTCAGACATTTTATCATTAATGATTTGAAACTCTTCATTAAATTCGGCAACCATGTTACCCGTAAGGCCTACTTTGTTCAATTCCATGCCGCACTCTTGTTTGATCAACTCGGTTTGGTTAGTTTTGATCAATTCAACTTCGCTCCCTAGTTTACTAAACCGCATGTCATTCGTTTGTTTGTATTGTCCGATATTTGACTTTATTTCATTGATATCGCGCGAATGAATCTCTACCGTTTGCTTTACAAGTTTTAATTCAGCAATGTCCCGTTTTATATCCTGTTTCAAAGTCTCAATATCGCGCTGAACGTCCTGCCTAGACGTCTCAATTGCCTGTAGTACTTGTGTAAGCATGCTGGTATTGTTTAACTCACTGTGATTACTCTGCAAAGATTGCTCAGGAATAGGTTGTAGGCCTACTGATTGCAGCTGTGGCGGCTGATCGAATGGACCAGGTGATAGGCCTATGCCAGGTTGGGTGCTCATTGCAGGTCGGGCTGGTGTAGATTGTGCGATAGGATATGCTCCCACATTGCTATCAATAGTAAAAACATCATTGTTAGTTTCAACATTTTCATCAGTCTCAATATCCTCTTGTAGGTTTGAGTGATCAGCTCTTTTATGGTGAATGAATTAGGCAAAACTGGTTATTATTCAACGTAAAATCTCAAGGTGTGAACAAGTAGGCAGGCCCCACGTTGGGCGCCAATTGTAATAAAATCTACTTACTTATTTATTATTTATTTTATACTAACAAACTCACGTGAGATTTGTAGGCGCCAGCCAGCAGTCAGTCAGTAGAAAACACGAAACTCCTTTATGCTAAAGTAACCAGTTATAAATTCAAATACCATGGGATGTGAGCAGGGAAAATATTGAAATCAAGGTATCTTGCCAAAGTAGGCTAGGCCTATATTGTCCTACAAGTTTACAGACATATTATTATCAGACTAATAAGTAGGCCCTAGGCCTAAGAATTATGACCGGTCTTGCAAGGAGCAAAAATTAACAAGAAAACACAAGGAAATGGCAATACAATCAATAATCAACAATCAAATAGTAATTGAGTAGGCCATAGGCCTAAAATGATTTGTTTAGGCACTAGGCCTTGGTCTGATCTGACCTTGGCTGTTGGAAGCCAAAATGCGCAGTAGGCTAGGCTAGGCTAGGCCTATGCGTAGACAACTATCGCCCATATCTTTGACTTCGTTAGTGTGTAAAGTGATGGAGAACTGGTCACTAAGCGTTTATTAAATCATTTTAAAACAAATAATCTGATTAATTCTAATCAACATGGCTTCATCCCTAAGAGATCTTGCGTTACACTCCTGACTGTGACCAGTGGCTGAATTCGCTCGAGACGTCTTCTGTGAAACAGGTAGATTGCATAGCTTTAGATTGGGCTAAAGCATTTGACCAAATTCCCCATAAAAGATTGTTAGCAAAATTAAAGGGGTACAAAGTTGAAGCTAGTGCATTAGGCTGGATCCAATCATTTCTATCTCACAGGAGGCAATCGGTTATCTTTAATGGTTCCCAATCAGCCACTGTGGAAGTCACTTCAGGGGTGCCTCAAGGTTCTGTTATCGGCCCTCTTCTGTTTGCAATATTCTTCTTGGACCTACCCCAACATGTGACTTCCCAAGTCGCCCAGTATGCAGATGATACTACCTTGTTTAGACCGATCTCAGGGAAAGATGATGTAAAATCACTACAGGCTGACATATCTGCACTTGAAAAATGGTGTGCTTTGAATAGTATGCACCTGAACGCTAGCAAATCACAGTATATTAGATTTTCTAGATCCAAATCTCCGATTCTGTCTAACTATGGTCATTTCGGAAACTTTTTAACTCAAGAAAAAAAGTATAAAACTGTTAGGTCAAAACCATCTCATCAGACCTTAAGTGGGATCAACACACGATAGTGTAAGAGATAGGGCCTCTAAGCTACTAGGCTTCGTCAACCGAAACCCGTAAGAAAAAGTAGAGCCAAAAAAATAAGGACAGCATATATCTCTTTAATTAGACCAACCCATTACTTACGGCTTACCTGCTTGGCCCCCTACATCTCAAATAAATATGCACAAACTAGAAGTAATCAGAACCGCGAAAACTAAGATAATTTTAATGAAAAAACAATTACTCAGATAGTGCGACTGAGCGTCTAACTCGATGTAACCCCCCCTCAATTAAAAATTATTTAAACAAGCTGACCTCATTTTACTGAGGAATATGTTAACTGGTGAAACAGACCTCAACCCGTACAACAGAATTTCAATTCATCCTAGACAACTCAATCGCCAGAACACAGGTGTCATTCTCAATCCTCTCGTGTAGAACTTCAATGTATCAAATGGTTTCTACTCCCGTGCAGTCACACTATATGAACTCAATACCATGGAAGTGAAAAATGATATTAATTTAAGAAAGGGATAAAAACTTTATTTCAGTGATTCAAATGTAACATTAAAGATGGTATTAATCCGCATTAATTGACCTACGGTTTTCATTTCTCACAGCTGTTTTTCGGGTTATTAATTAGTTTAGGTTGTATCGTTGTAGGTTGTATCTACCAGTCTAGACAAAATAATGCCATGTTTGTCATTTTATCTTTTGGCCCTAGTGTACTGAATGTCTCCTATTTTATAGAAACGTAGTTCTGATTAATTTTTTCTATTGTATTTCTCTTTTTCAATGTAACGTAGTATTGTTTTATGATTAGTCATATTTTGTTAGTTTTTAGTTTTAAGTATCAAGCGTTCACAGAAGTGAAACAGGATTGCCATGCTATGGGGCTCTGCCCTATCTGTTTCTCTTCTACAACCATGCTGGTATTCTCGTTACTATTCTGTTAATTAATGTACATTGCTCATACATTTGTAACCTTTTATTGTATACATGAGAATATCATGTGGATTGTAAAAAATAAATAATAATAAATAATAATAATATGAATAATAATATTACATCTGCTCATATGCCGTGTATTCATAATTCAAGTAGGCAATAAGGCATATTTTTTTTCATAAGTGATTTAAGGATAATAAATTCCAAATAAACCATGTGAATAATTTTTTTGTCTTTATTTCAATTTGTCATTTCACGATCTCAAAGTAGTAAATTATACTACGTTAAACAGCATTAACAGATTTAAAGGAATTATGATCAATTAACAAGTTTACTTCTTAATCTTAAATGAGTATTTAGCAGTTGATCTTGCTGCTTGATGGAGAGTCTTGATGGACTTAATTTTTCGCGGAGAGTCAATTTCATCGTCGGATTCGTGCACGCTTATTACTACCATCTCCAAACTTCCCGTATGAACGACTGACTGAGTGTCGGCATCGACAGTGGACTGCTGTGCAGTGTGCAGTTTAATTCTTATCCATTATCATATCGTTACATATTATTACAATTTACAATAACATCATACTTACTGCTTGATGCTGACGAAAGCGTTAAAGCTGGATACACATGTAGTAATTGAAAATTGTAAATACAAAAAAGTTCCGCCCCGTAGACAAGTGCCGCCGTAAGCGGCCGCTTACGTCGATTACGCCTAGGACCGGCCCTGGGGGGAGGAGGGGCCTATGCTGGTCAGAAACAGCCACGGGTAAGGGAGGAAAGAGGATTGTCACGTCGCGGTCGTCATTGTCATTTTTATTAAAATTAAGGGCTCGTCAACCGTTAGGTCATAAGCGCCTGTTTTCTAAGTATCAGTGATAACAATAGTAAAAATAATTGTTATTGTTATTGTTGTAATTGTTATTGGTATTGTTAATAATTGTTTTTATAAAGAACATCAGAGTGAGAAAACTGGTCACTTCAACTGGGCAGGTCATATTGCGTTGTCTGTGATGTTGTGAGTCATGGGAATGGTTTGTTTTTATTTGAAGCAATGACCAATGACAAACATGTTTGTTACCATTTTTTGTTATGTACAACTTTCAACATTCGGATGGACCTAGTACGATGTAAGTTTACATCAACTGTCCGTGAGAAACCAAAGCTCAATCTACAAATATATCTTGGGTTTAAGGCCACGTCAACCGTTAGAACATAATGAACCTAGATTCATGAAGGTCGCACAGGTAGCACACACGTCGTGTATTTGTATGTTATTTCATCTTTTTGACATATACATTGAATAGAATCTTTTATAACGACGACAACGTGAGAAACTAGGGCGCTTCAACGAGTTAGGTCATATTGCTCCTTCTGTGATATTGAAAGGTAATGAAGCGAGTTATTGGTGTTGAATTCTAAGTGTATTTATAAGAAAACAAAAATGATGGTGATGACAGTAATAGCAAAACAAAAATTTGATTGGAAATAAATACATTAAAGAAATGTTTTGACAGTAATTAAATTTTGATAAATACATAACTTTGATTGAGAAATTTGGAAAGTTATTCGACGTAAGATAGAAGTTCTTCATATGATTGGGAGAGATCGTATTGCGGTGCGCGAGGCATCATATACAATACATTCTGCTAACAAAAGTATGGTGTAAGACAGGATTGGCAACGACTGGAATCAACACGAGACATCCGGAATACGAATCTTCACCCAAGACGAGGACGACGTGAGAAACTAGGGCGCTAAAACCGGATACAATCTGTCTGAGAGTATTATTTTAAGCTTATTTTCTTAGTTTATAAAAGGAATTAAAGTTATGGAGTTAAAGTCTTAGCAAAAGACTAATTCTAAAGTTTATTTGGATTCAGGGCGTCGTAAAGCGTTAGGTCATAAATTGCGCCACTCTAGCCCGGGGTTTGTTGGAGTAGTGGCTTATGCTGGTCAGAACCAGCCACGGGCAGGGTGAGGAAATTGGTGTTCTCACGTCGCGGTGGGTCATCGTCTTTGTCATCGTTCGTTGTGTCATTGTCAAATGTCGGGAAGAACGTCAAGGGAAGAGGGAGTTTTCTCCGACGACGATTGCCAGAGCTTGCCTCTAGTTTCGTGGAATAAAATACTCCCTTACAAACTAGCTGATATTTGTGACGTGGAGTTTTTCTCTTGAATCGCAATGTCCGATTAGCAGAGCCATGCTCTGGGCCAGTTCTACCCCGGGGCCCAGACGGGGAAAAGTACTGCAGATTTTTTTTTTATGTGGCGTTATAAATCAAGATGGCCGGCAAATACGATTTGAAACACATCCCATTTTAGTTTATCTAAAAAATGGACGCTTGGTTTGAATGAGTACAAACATTTACATGTTCACTCATTCGACTATGAGGAATTAAAAAATCGACGGATACACGCTCGATTCTAAAATAATTATAATTTTACACGCTCGCTTTTTATCATTTGGATGTGATTATTCATTGTTTTAAATCAATTTGACACGATCTAGACTGGCCTACTAAACAAGAGGGCCTTAACTACAACACAGCTGATGTGATTTATTCATTGTTTTAAATCAATTTGACACGATCTAGACTGGCCTACTAAACAAGAGCGCCTTAACTACAACACAGCTGATCTGAGTTATTCGTGAAAACGTGATTTACATAAGTTAAACATGTAGATAAGGTAACGCATACAAAAACTTGTAAAAATACAGCCAAACCTTTCACACTCAAAGTAAAGAGATGTTGAAAAGGGCAGGCTCATCTACCCTTCCACTTTTGCGCATTCTAAAATTTATAAACGTGCAGTGCCCCGTAACAACATCCTTGAAAAGCTTGGCAAAATAGATTTTGCAATTGTTAACTGAAATATAATAGTTCTTGCAATCCACGTGAGTCGAAAGACGTGAGAATCCAGGGCGCTGCAACCGGTTAGGTCATGTTGCGCCGTCTGTGATATTAAGTTTTTTTTGTTTATTTTGATTAAGGACGCGTCAACCGTTAGGTCATAATGCACCACTCTAGCCTAGGGGGGGTGGGGGGGAGGAAGAGGGGCCCATGCAGGTCAGAACCAGCCACGGGAAAGGGGAGGAGGGGGGGTTTCTCACGTCGTGGTCGTCATTGTCTTTGTCATTGTTCGTGGTGTCATTGTCTTTGTCATCGTCGCCGGGGGGTCGTCAAGGGAACCCGGGGGCAAGGTCCCCGGCGACTATGCCAGAGCTCGCCTCTACATTCGGCGAGTAATATTCTCCCGTTCTTACTAGCTGGGACTCTTGAATCGCCTTTTACGATTAGCAGAGCCATGCTCTGGGCCAATTCTACCCCGGGCAAATGATCGTATGGTGTGTTTGATGGTTGTATTGTTTTTTTAGTTTATAAAAGAACAAAAAATATAGAGATGAAAATGATGACAACAGAAAAATTATTTATGTGTGATGAATGATGAAGTGAGATTGATGTGAACTAAACTCGACTAAACAAATTACTTCGGATGAGATATTTAGCAAGTTTGTCACTGAGACTTCTTCATATAATTGGGAGAGTTTCGTTAAGTTTATTTGCATTAAGGACGCGTCAATCGTTATGTGATAATGCGCCACAGTAGCTTTTTAGAGGATATGGGGAAGAAGATCCCATGCTGCTCAGAACAGCCGCGGTAGGGTAAGTAGGAATTTGGGGGGGGGGGGATTCTCACATCGTGGTACATTATTCTAAAATGTAATATGTTGGTCCCTGTGGACATAGGAAAACATTTTTTTTGTTTATTTGGATTAAGGACGCGTCAACCGTTAGGTCATAATGCACCACTCTAGCCTAAGGGGGGTGGTGGTGGGGGGGGACGAGGGGCCCATGCTGGTCAGAACCAGTCACGGGTAAGGGGGGGAAGGGAAGTTTCTCAGTTTCTCATATGGTTGACTGAGCTGGAGTTGGAGTCGCAAGACATAACGTCACATATTGTGTCACACCTAGGGCAATCTTGTCCCTGCTAAAGAGGTAAGCGTGGGTAAGATGTTGGTGTTTGGGTCTTCGAAATCCCTGGAGTTGCTAGATAAAGTACAACACTGTTAAACCCAAGTATGGTTTGCTGAATGGGCCTATTGTCGCAGATGACAAAACCAATCAGCCAAGGCCCTAGGTCTAGACGACTACACCGATGACCAAATTAATGTTGTTTAACTAATCTCCAAAAAATCACGCCCAACAAACAACATCCAAACGTAGACAGAACTTCTTCGTTTCTAACCAATTAATTTTGATTAAATATTCTTCCAGAAAACAAAATGAAATGATAATTAGTACAGAGAAATAAAACACGATTTGGAAAGTGTGAAATGCGACCAAGACAGACAAAGATGGCGTTGGATGTTGTTTCATCAACAATGCATTATCCACCGCCTGTTAAATACTGAACATTATTTTCCGACGCGGCTGCGCCGAATAACGCGTTTGTGGTTCGCCGCACAAGAAAATAGTGCGCAATTATTTTATGTTACTTATCTTTTAATATGACACCTATATATAGTTGGTATTTAACGTTACATTGCTGGTCAGAACAAGCCTCCGTAGGGATGAGGGGGAAGGAAAGGGGGTACTCACGCCGTGGTTGTCCATCGTCTTTGTCATCGGTTGTGTTGTCATGCCGTCGTCTTCTTTAGTTGAATTTAATTCGATTTAGGGCGCGTCAACCGTTCGGTCATAATGCTCCACTCTATCTAACGTTCTTGGGGATATGGGGAGGAGGGGTAAATGCTGGTCAGAACCAGCCACGGGACACAGACATGGTCACTCAAGAATGTTTTGTTCAGCGAGCTACACCCGAGAACGGAGGCTATCACGAAACCACCTCTGAGCGGCTCAGCAGCCAAATCAACGCAGAAGTGGCAGTGGCGTTTAGAACTATTTTTTCTAGTGGGGGGTCACACTAAAGTTGACTACGAGGTTGGGTGGGCAAACCGGGGTACGGGGCGAAGCCCCAGCCTCCGGAGTCTTTTTCGCTGTAGGTGAGATTTTTTTAAGGTGCCCTTGATAGGTGGACTGAAACACGTTTTCAGGCGAATTTTAATTGTGAATAAGGGTTACATTTTGAAGCTAATATTGCATTGAAGATTGATTACCTGACTTAAGTCGGTCGCCAGTCTACTTAGGAGTGTAAACACTGCACACAAAATATAATGAATATTAGTCTAATATCAGATTGCTAGTCTAGTCTCGCAAAACACGTCTCTTACTAAATCTTTCTAAAAAAAATATTAACAAAAACCTTCCTTTTTGTTTGCAAGCCCGACTGTAGTAAAAATCCTAAAAAATCACCCAACAAGCTATAAGTTAGCAAATGACACCCATACCTGGCTTGACCATCCTACGGGGGGGGGTCAAGCCAACAAGTGGGGCGGGGGGAATTTTCCCCCCCCCCCCCCCCCCCCGTTCCTACGCCCCTGAGAAGTGGGACCTGTACGATGTTATGTTTTTAGGAACATATCATACAAAAAAGGTGAAAAGGTAGCCTAGGACCAAGGATTTTATATTTTTTTTTTTTAACTACATTCGTATGTAAAGTTTTAAAAGAGGGGGGGGGGCCCGGCAAACCCACCGAACCAATGGTGGGGGTGCCGGGTCTGGGCGCTTATAAGAGGATTGCGCGAACGCTTCCACTGCACAATAGTGTCAATTTTTGTCTACCACTAAAAAACGCTTAGTCCCGCCGGTTGTTGGACGAGCGTAATTGGTGCATTGAGCTGCCATTATCGCGTTTTTGTGTTTTTCTTAAAAAATCATTACTTCTCGACGATTTTTTTTTTAAAATTAAAATTTAAAATTTAAAATTTAAAAAATTAACTTATTTTTTTATTAAAATCGTAAATTTTTTTTAAAGAAAAAAAACGTATAAAATTGGCCCTTTTTATAAAAAATAATTATTTTTATTGCGCTTTAATTTAACACGAATATTTAAAATTTGTAAAATTAAGGTTCTGTGAAAAAAAACATTACAATTGATAAAGCATTTTGGTGTTATAAAAACAAAAATTGTTTTAAAAAAAAAAAAAACCCGTAAAATTTGATTTTCATGAAAATAATTTTTTCGTTACCTTAAATTTTTACACGAATATCTTAATTTATAAAATTAAGGTTTTTTGTGAAAAATCATAACAATGAAATAAAACGTAGGTGTTATAAATCGAAGAAATTTTTTAAAAAGAAAAAAAACGTAAAAAATTTCGTTTTTATGAGAAAAAAAATTTCCCTTGCGCCAAAAACATGGAATTCTTAAGCCAGGGTTTCGAAAAGGGCCCCCTAAAAATTTCATGCAAAATTTGGGGTATCGTTTAGCCGGTAGTGCTGATAAACACACAAAAACGGAAAAAAAAGAAAGAAAAAATCTGGGGTTTTTTTCTCCATGAAGTGAAATGGAAAAAACTTCGTTTCGCTCGTACGCTCGCTAGGCTCATCCGAAAACTGATTTTTTTTAAAATTCTCTTAACTTTTTATGAGCATGAAGCAAATACCTATGATCGAACGATAAAAGGCCAGCCCCTTTACTTAATCTTGTTCTAGCACAAAATCAAAAATCACAACGGGGAAAGTACACATGATCTTTTAAAAAACCCTTTTGGTCTCATCACCATGTTTGCTCCACGTATGACCCTTTTTCCGCAAAAAAGACACTCTTCTACTCGAGGAAGCCAAGAGGGATGAAACCCCCGCCCTGTGGCACTATACACAACAAGAAGCGCCAACTTCACTAAAGATTTTGTTGCGACGAAAAGACGACGTGAGAAAATAGGGCGCTTTTAACCGGGTTTGGTCATATTGCGCCGCCTGGAATGAAAGAAAGAAAAGTGAATCAGGGATGTTTTTAGATTGATTGTTTTCCAAGTGTATAAAAAACAAATAAAAATTTATGTGAAGAAATAATTTCAAAAAAAAAGTTATGTATGTAAATAAAAAAAAAGAAAAGAAAAAAAAATGTGTAAATGTGAATTAAATTTTTTAAATAGATTACAAGGATGGAAAATTTAGAAAATTTGTCGCCCCTTATATATGATAAAAATTCTTCATATGATTGGAAGAAAAGGGGGTCCCCAAATTTGCCCGTGCAATGATCATTTAAATTTGGCAAAAAACCCCCAAAAAATTCCTTTGGGTTAGGCCCTTAAATTT
>JAMZAV010009560.1:0-23215 GCA_024449915.1 Sweltsa coloradensis | reverse complement strand
CCAAACGATGTGTTTGGCTCGTAAACCCCGGTCAAGTTTTAGCCTGTCTAAGTTTTAAAAGAAAGATTATGTTTGCATTGTAGGCGGTATGGGGCGCGCGCCTAGGCGGCAAAGCTTATTGCAATATTTTAAAGGATATGACGAAGATGAGGGGTGGATATTTTGAAAAAGAAAATCAAAGGAAAGATATACACCAGACTTTTATTTAGGTAATTTTAGTTTTTATTTAAAGTAAATCGGGTTATTTTTGTTGAACAGTAAATTTTTTTTGCTGAGGTCGCCCGAAAACCCCATTCGAAAAAAAAAAAGGGGAATTCAGGGGCAGGGGGCGAGATTTTAAATAAAACCCCGATGGGTTAAGTTAGTCGAGTTAAATTTTTTTAAAACTTTTATTTATCATTTTTTTAATAGACTGAAAGAATAATTTTTTTTGTTTGTATGTTAAAAGCAGAATTTTTCCAATGATACGAATTTGGGGGCACCAAAACCCCAAAATCAGCAGACCTTTGGATTTATTTTTGGTATTTTGTAGTAAGGGGGATGGGACACCAATGTGTTTTGGGCTTCAAGCCCTCTTCTGGCTGCCTGTCTTTGTTTAGTACATTTCAAAGGCAAATAAAATAAAATAATAATAATAATAATAAAAAACCTCAAAAAAATAAAAAAATTTGAAAAAAAGCGCAAATGCATGGGAAATTTTATCGACAAGGTTTTTTTTTTAAAAGAAATATTTTTCTTTGTATTTAATTGCCGTGTGAAAATTGCATGCATGACCTGTGTATCAAAATCTTGCACGCCAAGGGGGCCCTCCCCTAAACCCGCTCGGAGTTTAAGTATACCTTGAAATCTTTACCGTTTTTCGTATGTGTTCAAATGTTTAATTAAGAAAAAAAGAATGGGTGGGGCCCACCCACTGGGCTCCGAATGTAAATGTTCCCACGCCTTTTGCCTACAAAAACCCAATTTAAATGCAGACATAAGACTGCGATGATTGTCTAGACTCCTAGGTTTTACAGGGCCTTTTTATAAAAAAACAAACAATTGTCCCAAATACTGGCGACAAAAGAGTGTTCTTGAGAGGTGATTGGGGTGTGACATGACATATTATATTTTTTGAAAAGGGTTTGCCCATCGTAAATTTGATAATTTTCCCACATATCAGGTTATATTTTAAAAACAAAATATTAGAATTGCGGACTGTAAAATTAATGTATGTGCAAAGCTAACACTTCCCTCATTATTTCAATCAAATCATTGATTTACAAACCAAACCCCCGCCGATTATTAATTTACAAAAACCACATTGTCACTTACACTGTCTAGCCTGCATTGTGGGATAGTTAGTTTTTGTTTACAAAAGGTACAGCTTTTATATGATGTTTTCTCAGCTGTTCATTCCCTCTTCTTCTTCTTCTTTCTTTAGGTTTTTATGGCCTTGGCTATAAAGTCCATTTTTGGCCAGTTGAGATGTATTTGGGGAAAAGGGGGGAAAGGGTTCAGTTATTTTTGAGGGTCTTTAGCTTGCTATTTTTATCTCCCATCCATTTTACGAGGCACGCACGCACGTGTGTGGGAAAAAGGTGGAGAGCGGAAGGGAAAAGTTTGAGGGTAGTTGAAGCCAAGACAGGCGGCCTTTTATGTGACAAGGGCTATCCCCCGAGCGTGTCGCTCCCCCCAACCCCCCGTGATTGGCGTCAGCCACTCGTAAACACATCCTTGCCATGTTCGGCGTTTTACACTTTCGGCGTTTTGCACTTTCGTGAATTTTCACTTTCGTGGCTTTATACGTTGGGGGTTTCCACTTTCGGCGTTTTACACTTTCGGTGATTTCACCTTTTCGGGGTTTTACACTTTCGGGGTTTTGCACTTTCGTGAAAAAGCTTGAAATTTTCGGTGTTTTGCACTTTCGGGATAATGCACTTTCGGGGTTTTGTACTAACACCAAAAAAAACAGACACAAAAACTAACAAACTAAAACAAAACACCCGAGCTATTTTTCTTGGGGTAACGTAAGTGGAAAAAAAACGCGAGTGAAATCGAAGTCTTTGCTACTCTCATCCAAACCCAACAACTATATAACAGTAGTTTTGGAGTAATACCACAGTATAACAATAATAATATGTATAATAATATAACAATAATATAACGGTCTATATTATAGACCGTTAGGTACTATATAGGTGACCCTCCCCCCCCCCCCCCCCCCCCGGGGACAAATTTTCACTATAGCAGTTTTGTTCAGAAAAAAATCACGATTAATAATCCACTTGTCTGCCACTTGACAGCCGGGGCGTTTGGCCTCCAGGGGTGTCTAAAGTCGATTTATATAAAAAATAATATTGCCGTAGTTCTCTTAGTTTTTGTTGAATTTTCAAATACCTTTCAAAATACAATCACAAATATTGTTTTTGTATTTTTAAGCTAAAGAAACCCGGAATAATTTACCAAGGGCTGTCCAAAATGTAATATAATCATTTTTTACTACAAAATATAACTTAATATGGAAGATTTGACACATCCTGACACGAAAAACTTCGAAATGGACGTAAAATGAATAAATCAATCGTACTTTACATATATTCAACATAATTTTTGTAATGGGTGGCCAAAATACTGTATTTTGGATTAGTACAAAAATGGAAAACTATTATTAATTGCAAACAAATGTGTTCATATGGTACCAAAATCAGTAAGACTACTATAAGAATTTTTGTTCTGTGTATAATTAATAAATTTGACCGCAAACAGGGTTGTCCAAAATAGTGAATTCATATTTGGCCTACAATAGTTGAATTGTTCAATAGTTAAAACAAAAGAAGTACGTTGTCACTATCGAATTGATATTCAAATAGAAACAAATAAGTATGTGCTGGTTTTGCTTACAGGGTTGTCCAAATCGTGTTTATGTTCTCGTAAATAGTTGTTTGGATAAGAATTATAATCATCAATAATTTTTTCTTCCAATTAAGTACTAAACCAAGAAAACAAGAACGTAACTAAACAATATAAATGCTTCCATAACATACCCAATGTAATGTTCTAATTCTTTCAGTAGAATCTCTGTTGCTTACGTCATCAGTCGTTTCGATTTCAAGCAAAATTATGGTGATAAAATGAATTATAAAAGGGGTCTGGTTGAAATTGAATGGCGTTGTTAGACTTTACAGGGCTAAGGATATTATGTTATGAAGTGAATTGTTAAGGGATTGTGGTTGAAATTGAGTGGAGTTACTAAACTGACATGGCAATTGCATTGGTAATTGTTACACGGCAATCTATTTCTTCGTCCCGCTCTCTCACCAGCTCTTCATATTCATCAAAGTACACATCTACTGATTGATCATCATCAACTCCTCGTCATCTTCCTACTCGTCGTCAACGTCGTTGTTCTCAGTCATGAGATCTACAAAATACTTGTGGTATAATGTCACCTTTAGCCAGACCAAGACCAAGACCATGGTGGTATATATCTTTAGGTGATTTCACTGCCAGAATTCTGTGGTCGCTTAATGCACGCTGTCCAGGCGGTCGCCGACAGAATGCGCGACGTGTCAGGTGGTAGTCACGTGACGTAGAACTTACAAGATGGCGGCCTTGGGGACCAATCAGACGGCTCGAATTCGGAAATTCGAATGTTCCGCCTACGGATCTGATTGCACGGCCTTCAATAAAGTGCATACACACCGCCATCTCTCGAGGTATTAGAGTCGATAAAGAAGTTTGGAAAAAACTTCTTTATCGACTTTCTCGTCACGTGACTACCACCTGACACGTCGCGATCCGGCGGATTCTGTCTGAACTGCGTGCATTAAGCGACCACAAAAATAGCATTGCTGGATACGCAAGTGAAATCACCTAAAGATATATACCACCATGACCAAGACCAAGACCAAGACCATCTTACATAGCTTCCAACCATTTGCATGAGGCCCAGGAATGTCAGGTTTAGCTTCTAAAGCCATGTTCCATGCAAGTGTTTGATAATTAGCTCGCTTTACATGTTGTCGTAATGAGGATCTGCAAGGAGGCAACAAGCCGAGGGTCTGAACCGTTATAGTTTGTTAACGCACAATCTATGGATGAAGTTAACTTTTTTTTGAATACGTTGCAAGTTGTAAAGGAGTTTATTTATATTGAATGAGCTGTCTATTGCTGAACCATACATCAAGCCCACAAATTTCTCTAATTTATGTTTATATAGTTCCTCTTCAATGTCAATTGAGGCTCCCAAAGACGCAAACACATCCAGATAATGTTTGTGTTTGTCAAGAATCTTTAATGGAGTCAGTTTTCCTCGGCGGACAACTGCACTTGTAGTATCGCACCCAGTGAATGCATGATACGCTGGAAGAGCATTAGACATTTCCCGTACTTACGTCAATAAGTCTTCGTTTGTTCCCAGAGCCTGTATCGAATAAAATACAATAATTGTTGACTGTGTGCACATACGTTATCAAAAGTAAAAATACATCAGTATCTGGGCTTTATTGTAGGCGATTGTTCAGAAGTGTGTCTTCACATCACAAACAGTTGTAGATTCAATAGTTGCGGCATGCAAACATCTCACTTTTCCATAGTGATAAGATTATTTTGATTTTTTGTATCTTGTTGTCCAAATTTGAATGAAATGATTTCCAATCTCGTGGAATTTTTGTCATTGGCCCAGTTATAAGATACTTTTTTTGCTTGGCCTCGTCTCATTCGTTCTGCCATTTTTATAGAATCCTTGTGATAAGAATCAGTTACAAAATGGACTGTAGGACTTTTCGTCTACAAATCAAACATTATTTTTGCTAAGCTTTGAATGTTGTCAGGAACACGGACGAGGCTTTGCAAAACAGTATTTCCATCCACAATTGACACGGTGTTTTAAGAATCGATAGATGGCGTTGCAGGGGATAGTTTCTCAAAATCATGTAGCAGTTTGGACTTATCTAATTTTTACTGGAACCGTCGGCTGTAACCTATGACCATGGCACAGGTCCTAAAGGGTACGAATGAGCTTCTTCTATGTTTATATTGTTTCTCTGACAAAACAACAAGCTGACCGAATATATTTCTTTCTGCTCGTAAACTATACAGCTTCTTCTTCACGCCCGTCAATTTGACAACTTTTCCCATCATCACGAAAGTTTTCAGCTTCATCCTCTTAATTGGATCATGAAACATTTCGTCATTTTTGACTAGCCGGCTATTCACGAATTCTTCAAATGCCATTTTCCCCTTTCTCATTTGAAATTAGAAGGTCGCGTTCAATATCAGTTGGAGCTGGTGCACCCGATGACAAGCAATACAATATATCAGATTCCACCTCTGGTCGAAAGGGGTTCAGGAAGTTTTCGAAAGCAGCAGTTATTTTTTAGACATTTGAAGAATTCTTCCACATTTCGGTGATGATGATGATGATGATGATGATGATGATGATGATGATGATGATGATGATGATGATGATGATGTTTTGTATATATTACACATAGTGTACTAATAGTATGTTTAGGCATTAATTCACGTCAGGTACATGCTATATTGTATCTATAAGGGGAGGAAGGCCGCCACAAGTTTATCACGTCATTGTTGATTTTGGACAACCCTGTACTGAATAAAAACAACAACATAATTGTATAAGCTTCTGACATGGGGTATGTGTTCAACTCTCAAATACGTAAATGCTAAATTGTATGTAAAAGGGGAAGAAGGCCACCACAAGTTTATCGCGTCATTGTTGATTTTGGATGACCCTGTATTGAAAAATATAAAATACATGATTGTATAAGATTATTACACAATGTATGATGTTAGGTGTCATCAAATATTTGTAATTTCATGATTAGCTTGTAATAAATAAAAATAATCATGTATACGTGAATATTTGACTTTGGACACCCCTACCGTCTAAACGCCCCAGCTGCCAAATGGCAGACAGGCAGAAATGGAAAGATCAGAATTTTTCCTTAAAGATGACATATGTCAGCATTTGTCCCAGGTGGGGGGGAGGGGGGGGTTATGAGCCACCTAACGGACTAATACTAGGAAAACGCTAAAATCCCGTCGCGTTGTTGAGCGAGCACCGGTACGTGCAATACGACCCGAGTACGACATTTCCATAATGTCCATTTTATCAGATAACAGTCTTTAAAAAACGAAAACTTTCAATGATGTTGTTGATCGCTAAATTGAATGACGCCACGGGACAACAATGTAATCGAATTAGGCCTTTCATAGGAAAATGCCTTCTAAAGTGTATCTTTGTTTCTTCACTGCCTCCTTGACAAATTTCATAACGATCGGAACAACATCATTTTTCGAATTAAGATTACCAATAAGTCTTTAAGGTCTTGACCGATTTAGCTGAAAATTTGTAAAATAAGAGAGAATGTTGTACTTATTGACCCTGCAAAATTTCATAACGATCGGAACATTTTTATTTTATTTTTTTATTTTATTTTTTATTTTTTATAACCAACGATCGGATTTTGTTCAAAAACTATACAGCAACCCGCATAGGTGGTATGTACAATTGTACATGTGTACAAAATTTCATGTTGATCAGAGAAACGGTGCGACCTGTATCGAAACAGTAACAGAAAAAAAAAAACAGACATTCGAGCCATAAGAGTCAAGTGGAGACGCTCGCTACGCTCGCTCAATTATACAGTATCGAAATTTCAATGCACCACTTGCAGAGAGCAGGGGCAGCACTGTCGGTGAGCGTAAGCCTGCGTAACATGCATCATGGCCGGCCGGAGAAGGCCTAGCATTAGGGGTAGTCCTTCCCCATGCAGCGGTGTATAAATTGACGATTCGAATGCTGAAGACTCAATTGTTGGTGAATGTTATGATAATGTGATTGGGTTAATTGTAAATTAATGTTATGACATTAGTTAGCCTGTTGTGATGTTCCAAGTCATTCTGCAACTCATTGAAATATATATAATTCCCTTTTCAGAAGAGGCAATTTAGTCCTACTTTTCCCGATCGGTCCCGATTTGATTTCCTACGACACGATTTTTACGGTCCATTTGTGGCAAAATTAATGTATTTTTTTTTGCATCCGTGTAATTTCTAATAGACCATCCTTCAGCTTCAACAATCAGACAAAAACAAACACCCGAGCTAATTTTTTTTTGGGGGGGGGTCAGTGAAATTGAAGACTTCGCTTTGCTCACCCAAAAAAATTATTTTAAAAAAGTACGTAAATGTATAAATAAAAATATATATAAATACTAAATATATAACATACGTTTGGTAATTTTATAAAGAAGCTACTTAGCAACACTAGGAATTCTAATGTTCCTTTTTGTAAGCATACTTACCCTTGAGCAACACATATTATTATACAACTCGCAATAAAGGTTACTTTATTATCGATTAATCGAAAGCTTTTGGAGTTTTAAATATCTATGTTCTGACCGTTATTGTCTTTTATTATATATGGTAGGATTACAGTTAAGAAAGTTTCTCCAATACCCTTTTACAAACCCAACAGATGCCTCGATGAAGAATGGTGAATAAATAATGTATATGACAGTTGAATATTGGAGAACCGATTTATTTGCGATATTATTTAGCTACTTTCGAAGAAAGACACGAGCAAACGCGATGTTTTTGGTCAGAAGACGTCAGTGACTAAACGACCGATTGGAAAAATAAAATCAGCATTTTGGCATCAGTAATGCTTTAAACATACTTAAAACAATTAATAATGCATCGCTATATGAAATAGAAATATTTGATGACAAAAACATCGTTGTTTATTGTTAATTTTTTATAAATATTTATTTTATTGTTATATTGTTTATTGTTTTGCGTTTGTTTAACATTATGTTATAAGAACACCAACACGTATCGTTGGATGATATAGACAAATTAAGTGATTTTAACGTAGATTTATGAATAAACAGTGGTGATTCTAATTCCTCCATTTAATGATTGTGAAACACTCTCGTATGTGTAATTGGTCACTTGGAAATCAATCCAGAAATTACAAAATCCAACTCGGCGGGGTATCAAACCCGGTCTCACGATTGCTGGTCGGGCGCTTTACCCCTAAGCTACCGAGAAAGTCAAATTAATAACTTCTGGATTGTAATTTGAAATTCTAATTCAATGGGGTATCTGTTTTTTCAAAATATGTTAGATTGTTAATGCGTATATTTTCTCCCCTGCTAAAGATATTTAGACGGCGAATTATTTTTATCGCTGAAACACGAGAAGATTTCTTTCCGAAATTAAACAAAACGACAATGCTGTGAATCTGATTTTCGTAGAAAACTTTTCAATGCGGAAGATTTGTTTTCGCTCGAAAGATTTCTTCCCCCGTGTGTCACGCACAATTTAAAATTTAAAATTTCCAACATTTTATTATTTCTATTTATTTTACTTTTTGAAAAGAAATATCCGCTGAGAAGTTGTAAAGAAAACTTTCTAGTCCGGTCAAGAGAAGTCTAAGTCATTGAGGGAAGTTTTTTATGATTGGATTGAAATACATTACCAGGATGTTAAGGCTGAAATTTAGCATGGGAGAACTTTTTCTAATTCTGGCGTTTGGCCACCATCTTGAAAAATGTCCGCCACATAGTGCTTGTCAAGTGTTTGTTTGAGTATAAATCCAAAATGGCTGGAGACGAAACATTTAAGTGACGAGAATATTCAACATATAGTGTGATTCAGATAAGGTGGCGGTCGCCGAGGGATCGCAGCACTGTCGTCCACGCACTATGGCCACAGGATCGGCAAAAAGTAAATAAAATAACGGTCTCTAAAACTGCTTTCGGAGAAAAACACGACTATTTTAAAGCCAAGCCTTGCCCAATATATCCTAAAAATAAAGTATTTATGAAGTGTACGAATAAAATCAAGACATTTTGATGCTCCTAAACATTGACATCACATCTGGCGAGGTTGGCATTATAAACAGCTGGAACTTTGGACAAGGCATAACCAACAAGACAAAAAACACTTTCGTAATCGTGATTACTTAAAATCATTATTTCGCTAAAATACTGACTCTGTGGGACGAACTACTTTATTCACAGCTTATAAAATGTTGATTTATGTGATAAAATATCACGATAACATGACCAAATACGGTAGGCCCTACCTAATGCCAGTTGTATGTAAATTGTCAACGTTGGCGTCCGTGCTCTCGCTTGACCTTGACGGCCGCCACCTTATCTGAATCACACTATACAATTCTCTACAAAAATAGTGTCAAGCATATTTTTGAGCTCACGGTCAAAAGACTACGGCAACAATCGCGCCGCCCATAAGACCGCCGCAACAAGGTCGACGCCCATATGATCGACAGGCCAATAAGACCGACTGGCCAATATGACCGACTGGCCAATATGACCGACGCAATAATGTCGACAGGCCAATAAGACCGACAGGCCAATAAGACCGACTGGGAATTTGCAACTATTAATTTAATCGTAATAGTTCATCCAAATTCTTTTTTTCTAATTAATTTTAACGTGATGGTCATGCAAATTCTATTTTGCCAAACTTTTCAAGGGTGTTGTTACGGAACACTGTACGTTTATGAATTAAGAATGCGCAAATGTGGAAGGGTAGATGAGCTTGG
This sequence comes from Sweltsa coloradensis, assembly GCA_024449915.1. Taxonomy (NCBI): domain Eukaryota; kingdom Metazoa; phylum Arthropoda; class Insecta; order Plecoptera; family Chloroperlidae; genus Sweltsa; species Sweltsa coloradensis. The sequence continues at coordinate 13,632 of JAMZAV010009560.1, read as the reverse complement.
CCCTTTTTTTAGATCTCATTTCTTTTGAGTGTGTAAGGTTTGGCTGTTTTAAGTTTTTGTTATGTGTGTGATCTCATTACTTTTTCAAGTTCCATTGCAAAATTATTTGTTAAAATATAATAATTTTATCAAAGTTGATTTAATTTCTATGGTATTAGCAATAACAATAGGATGTAAAATATCTAGACCCGGATTCATGTACATCCTGGGTATAGGTGGTATAACCATCCGTTTAACGACGGTATAAGGACTGGTTAAGTCTAGGCAACTCACATCCAATTAAAACTTTCCCATGCAACAACAAACGCACAACTAATAATGTTATTTTACACTTATTTCACTGCATCCACAGATAAATCAACAGATTATCAAAAGAACATTGAAAATTTGCACAGTTTTTGTTTTCGTTTTTATATAGTGACAGGAGCTTTGCGTGAGATCATCGAAAGAAAAGAATAGGTGTATTATTTCCGTACATTTTTTTATAGCCTAGGTGGACAATCATACTATTGTTTATCTGCATTAGGCTTTTAGTAATCAAAACTAGTTATTTGTGCGGGAAGTGTGTCAGAACAAGGTAGTGCTGGCCTAGGGTTGGCTAGGCTTGTCAAACATGTAGGCTAATGTAAGTATTAATTTTATCTAGTCCTATAGCCTAATGGAACTTTAGACCTTCACTGCTGTATTATAAATAATTTTCTACATCTGGGCCTAGGCCAGGGACGGTTTCTGATTTGTTTTATGAGAGTATAATGACAACTTTTCTCGTTTCACACATAGAAGCAAAATTTAAAATGTCCGCCATTTGTTTACGTATCGCACTTTCCCGCCTAACTCTGCTTATACCGTCAACAAGTGTCAATTAACTATAGTTACTTGTCGATTGTATGCCTAGTGTATAAGGCTTTTTTTTAAACCTTTATTTGGAAGCCTTCCAGCAAACTTTTTCAACTTTTTCTTTCAAAAGAGACTATTACTATAACCTTAATGTCCATGTAAAATATGAACATTGTAGCCCCACCCGTCTGGTCAGAATCGCGGGCCGATTGAAACTGACGAATTAGATAGTAGTAGTAGCAGTAGTAGCTAACATCCTTAAAGTGATTTTGAGCATGTTTCAAGCCATTTTTTCACCAAGAAGGAATGGTCGTACCCCAATTAAATTTGGCATGTGTAGTCAGGTACCTAAATCCTCTCAACATTGATAGTTTTCAAGTCCACATCACGTTACATGACGGCTGGATAACACCTCGAAATCACCCCAACTCTGCTTGCTGTATAAGGTACTGGAGTGTGTAGCGCGCCACGGCTTGGCTGCGGCGCCCTAACAGGCCCCTAGATCTACAATAGGTAGAGATGTGCAAAAATGTTTTTTTTAAGTTTGAAAATTCGCGCCTTAAAAATAAAAATTTGCGATTTGTCGCGATTTACCAAAAAACACAATTTTCTCATGCACAAATTTAAAAAAAAAAAAAAAAAAAAAAAATCAGGATAATTTGATTGATTTTAATGATTTAAAAGAAAAACAAGCTCATGAGAGTGAAGTTCAGAATCAGTTTTAATTTTAAGCTCAATTTCAGCCTTCAGTTTTCAAAGTTTCCGACAGTTTTTACCATAATTAATTTCGACTACCCGGCACCTCCACCAAATTTACGAAATTATGCATTTTTTATGTAATGTCTTTTGATATGGATATAAAGTATTTTGAGATTACTCTCGTTCAAACGATTATTAAGAACTCACAATCGCGTTGTATGACCCGGCGCCTCCACCATATGTACCAGCCAGTATTAATTTAATTTCGACCCGGCACCTCCACCAAAACTTTGACTTTTTTGTATTTTTTTGTATTTGCGCTATACGTGAAATTTCGCGAAATTTGTGTTTTCAAAATATGCTTTTTCCATCTCTAAATGATGTAATTTGTTGACAATATTACATTTTAGGCAATAAACAGGACATTAAAAAAAAACGCGAATTTCGTTATCACCATTTTTCACTACTTCTACTAATATACCTACTCTTTGGTTGGAAACTTTAAAGTTTTGTTTTTAATTGACACAGAGTAGGCCCTATCTTTTTTTCCTCTTAAATATAAAAAATTTATTTTTCATGTATTTATTATTAATGTATATAAAATGTTTTAATTAAAGAAAGGGCAGCTTTCCTCTTGTTGCCAAGGGTCCCGGTTAGAATCCAGGATGAGTTATGGATGTTTTGTCTCCCGAGCACTAGAGTTGGGAGGGAAGCCCCCTTACTGGTTGTGCTGACGGTGTGGCTCTGTATGAATGGTGTTTAAAGTAACCTTGCTGATGATGACAACATGCATGCAGAATTTGCTTCTTGCGTGGCCCTACCACAGGTTTGGTTATGTGTTGTGAGTAGGGGTGTGCGAGTAGCACATTTTGAATTCGAGTCGAGTCGAGTCGAGTATTCATTTCAAAATTTAATTTTTTTAATTTAGTCGGTCCACTTGGAACACAACGATTTTTCTGTTGTAAACATATAAAAAACATCATTGTACTTGTAACAGGCTATTGAGGCCTTCCTGCCCTTTGTGCTGGTCAATTAAAATAAAATTATAATTATACAGTATGTTATCTATCTATAGTTCCTGGCCCCATAACAATACTGCTGCAATGTTTTCTCATTACTTTTTCAAGTTCCATTGCAAAATTATTTGTTAAAATATAATAAATTTATCAAAGTCAATTTAATTGCTATGGTATTACCAATTAACAATAGAATGAAAAAAAATATAGTGGTTAAAATACTTGCTTTTTGTAAACAATGTAGGCGATTATTGTCACGTTAGTATAGTTACTTGTTGATTGTATGCCTAAGGCTTATTTTAAAACCTTTATTTGGAAGCCTTCCAGCAATTTTTTTAAACTTTTTCTTTCAAACACTACACAGAGAAAAATATTTACCAAACAATTATTGCTAACTTTATTTTGCTGTTCCAGCAATATTTTCGGTGAATTTAACAGAACAGGTATGCTGAAACAGCAATACAATTATTGCTAACTCTAAAATAAAGAATCCAGCATGATATTTCGCTGCAACAGCAGAATATTTTGCTAGTTGGTACTTAGCGAAACATTCTGCTCCTGCAGCAAAATATTATGCTAAATTTACCGAACGTTTTGCTGATTCGAATGTAGCGATATGTATTGCAAGCTACCTCGCGAGACCTGCGCGAGATTTGACGAGATAGCTTACAGTGCGCACGCCACGAGGAAGAAATAGCAAAGTGAAGCACCGAGCATCAAGCATGGCCGTTTACTTGCCAGTTACCTTACCTATGACTGTGAGGTTTAACAACAAAGTAGTTGCAAATAATAAAGGTATGTATAATACAACATGTGATTATATAGTACAATTATTATTATTATGTATGATACCTAATATGTACCGTGCTGATAAACTCAGAGAAATAGCTAATTACAAAAGTACAACTTCGTTGCAGATAACGAGACAACAACGGAAGGCGGCAAGAGTACAGAAACTTTGAAGCAAACTATACAACCATTTGTGATTGTCGGAGGAAAAAAGGAACAATGCCGTCGTGTGTTTTCTTAATATTGAATAACTCTCGCGTGTATCTGTGTGAATTTTTTGGTGAAAATAATTATATTTTTATAACATTGTGATATTTTAATAAATTTGTTTTTGCCACGAACGAGCGACATCTTGTCCCAAGCCAGCAGAATGTTTTGCTGGGATTACAGAACATTATGCTGGTACAGCAGTATGTTTTACTGAACCAGCATAACGCTCTGTAATTCCAGCAAAACTTTCTGCTGGACCAGCAAACCGTTCTGTAATCCCAGCAAAACATTATGCTAACCTGCAGAATATTCTGCTATCCCAGCGAAACGTTTGGTAATTCCAGCAAAACATTATGCTGGCCAGCAGAACGTTATGTAAACCCAGCAAAACCATTTTCCTAAAGTAGCATAATGTTTTGTAAATATTAGCAATACTCGTTTGGTGTTTTCAGCAAAATGTTTTCTTGTTTTGCTGCTGGTGCAAAACGTTCTGTGAATTCAGCAATAATTTTGTAAATATTTTTCTCTGTGTATTACCTTAATAATGTGATGAATTAGTTGGACTATTCACTGCTCTTTTAAATAAAGACAAACTATGTAGGTACGATATTTCGAAGACTATTCAGTCCTCTTCAACTGGTTTTATGACATTTGACAGTTACAACAGTAAGAAAAAACAAAATTCAAAATTGTTTTAAACAAATACATAAACAAATACATACTGCCATCTCAATTTCACAAGAAAAAAATTCATGACTACCATCTTATAAAAATGAAAACATTGATGTTGCCAACTAGCAATTTGTCCAACTAATTCATCACATTATTAACCTCACCTGCTCTAAAAGTTTCATTAAAATTAACATTACCTTAATGTCCATGTAAAATATGAACGTTGTAGCCCCACCCGTTTGGTCAGAATCGCTGGGCATTTGAAACTGACGAATTAGATAGTAGTAGTAGTAGTAGTAGTAGTAGTAGTAGTAGTAGTAGTAGTAGAAGTAGTAGTAGTAGTAGTAGTAGTAGTAGTAGTAGTAGTAGTAGTAGTAGTAGTAGTAGTAGTAGTAGTAGTAGTAGTAGTAGTAACTAACGTCCTTAAAGTGATTTTGAGCATGTTTCAAGTCATATTTTCACCAAGAAGGAATGCTCGTACCCCAACCAAATTTGGCATGTGTTGTCGGGTACCTAAATCCCCTTGATTTTGATAGTTTTCAAGATCACATCACGTTTCATGATGGCTGGGTGACACCTCGAAATCACCCCAACTCTGCTTGCTGTATAAGGTGCCTGAGTGTGTAGCGCACCGCGGCTTGGCTGCGGCGCCCTAACGGCCATCTAGATTTAATGAAAATTATCCAATTTTAAGTTTAGTTTTAACTTCTACTAATTATGTCTTATTTAAAGTATGGCGTCTGCATTTTTACAGAAAAGTACACTATAAATACAATTAACGGTGTTTACAAAATCGTGTGTGTTCGAAATAACTATGGTAAATGTTTAATTATTATTCAGGGGTGTCTAAACTGGTAACGTTATAGCCCGCGTTTTGAGCTCGGCAAGACAAATAAATTTATTTGATGTTGAAGATCGCAATACATATTAATGAATTTTTGCAATGCAGTTTTCACTAGTGTAATATAACAATATGTAAAATTTAAATTGTGCAAGTTTAAAAATAGAAGCCTTAAACGTGCAGCGTGTGCGTATGTGTGTGTATGAGATGTTGTCAGGTGAATGGTGATGAGTCTGATACTACTTAATACTGTACTAATACTTCTTTTACTCACACATGTGACTGCTCTCCAGCCGCAAGTCACGATTATAATATTTCATGATTTCTCAAAACAAGCAGCATATTATTTTGTTTGCGTGTTTGGTTTGTCAACAATTAAAAAATAAATTATACATTGGCCTTTATAGCACTTATTGATCTGTCGTCGATATCATTAGCATGTCGAAATTATTGGCGTGTCAACCTTATTGCTGTAATGACCTGTCGAGATTATTGTTGTGTCGAGATTTTTGGCCTGTCGAGATTATTGGTCTGTTGCGATTTTTTGTGTTTCTAGATATTTAGCCTGTCGACATTATTGCGTTGAGATGGTTGGCCTGTCGGTCTTATTTCCCTATCGATCTTATTGGCCTGTCGACATTATCGCGTCGGTCTTATTGGCCTGTCGACATTATTGCGTCGGTCTTATTGGCCCGCCGCGGTCTTATTGGCCTGTCGGTGTTGTTGGCCTGTCGATCTTATTGGCAGTCGACATTATTGCGTCGGTCTTACGGGTGGCGCGATTGTTTCCGCGGTCTAATGGTCGGTTACCATATTTTTAATAGGGGCCACGGTGACGTCACAAAATCATATTGACAACTATTTGTTTATAGAAGAAAAAATGCATTTTTTTTAATAAGCAACCATATCGGAGTTCGAAATTTGATTTCTTTAAACGATATCTTAGTCATAATGTGCGCAGCAAGAATTTTTTTTCCAAAGCAATTGAGAGTTTAAATAAGAATCGTTGAATATGGCAATTTTTGTGGAAAATGACTACTAACAATGGAAAACTCCCTATCCCAGGTACATGCTGTAACGATTTTCATTGCTGATTTTTTTGTCGGAAGACTTATTAACAATTTTGAAATGCTTTTTTTACAAAAACAAGTGTTTTAAACGGAATCACTTGCTATTACCCAACAAGCACAAAATTATTGCCGCTTGTGGTCCATAGGCGGTTTACTGCTGCAAATCCCGATCCATAAGCGATCCGCTTATGGTCCATAGGCTCAAAACCAGCTGCTGGATCAGTGTGAGTGGACCATAAGCGGTCCACATGCACAAAACCAGCTGCTGGCCGAGTGTGAGTGGACCACAAGCGGTCCATAAGCACAAAAACACCTGCTGGATCAGTGCTAGTGGACCACAAGCGGTCCATAAGCACAAAAACACCTGCTGGATCAGTGCTAGTGGACCACAAGCGGTCCATAAGCACAAACCTGTTCTGGTTCAGTGCGAGTGGACCACAAGCGGTCCATAAGAACAAAATATAAATAAATAGGAATTAGTTTGTAAACAGCTGGATTAGTTTACTTTATTTGACCATTTTTATAGTTAATATTTTGTCTATCTTGGCTACTACTCTTGCTTGTTTTATTGTGTTTTTAATAATTATGATATGATTTTTTGTTTTTATTTACCAAATTACGGAAATAGCTGTTTTTTCTCTGAAACGTTGTCCTTGTTAAAATAAAGATTTGTTTCCACTAATATGTTTAAAATAGTAGACAATAATGTATTTTACGTAATTTTAAATCACACACAAATTAAACGACTTTGATAAGTATATTTGTTTGTATAAATTGAGCAACATATGAATTCTCATTCGACATTCTTGTTCTCCGCCTGGGACTGGTATTTTGCTTTCAAAAGAATCTCCTCTCAAAGCTGCTGGATTTGCTACAGGCATCCGCTAATGGATCACAGGCGGCTAGCCAGCAGTGGTCCATAAGCGGCTGGGCGGCAGTGGACCTGTTGTTAATATTCCAGAGGAAATGAATAATGTAAGTTGTAAAGTGATTAAATGATATATTTTCCACACAAAACGAAAGGCACGTATTGAACAGATGCCATGGACCGAAGTAACAATCAAAAATTTATGTTTTAAAGTCAAAAGACAGAAATCTAATCACTGCCTACTAGTATGAACAAATGAAAATAAAAAGCAAACATTTTAGAAAATACGTGTAGGCCAAACATTCCGCCCACCTTGAAACATACAATTTAAAATAAACACAATAACAATGAAATTAGAAAGAACATAAGGTAAAAGGAGTTAATTCCCATCAAAGGGTAAGCAGGATAGCTTGACAATAGGTCGGTGCAAAACTCCACTCGATGTCTTCACAGTGGCGGACCTCATCAGACCGTCAGAACCAGGGTGAGTATTCAAGACTCGGCCAAGTTTCCTTTGAAGAGGAGGAAGCCTCTCGTCTTTGATGAGCACTATAGCTCCAGGCTGGATATTGGCTTGCGTAGCCCACCACTTGGGTCGTTGTTGAAGTCGAGAAAGGTACTCCGAGGACCAACGACACCAGAAGTGCTGAGCTGTCTGTTGGAGCAGCTTCCACCTTGAGCGCTAGTTAACCTTGAGGGACATCAAGTCAGGTTCGGGAACGGCTTGCCACGACGAGAGACAAATCGTTTTTCAGCTGCTATAAAAGCAGGTGTTGAAAGGTCGCTTACTAGCTGCAAGTGGATAGCCTTCGTGGAGAAGCAAATGAAAAGGGCGACATACCCCTTGTAGTTTATTCGGCTTCTACCCTTCGTATTCCGCAGAAGGAACGGGCCGGCGTAGTCCACACCACAATGTAGAAAAGGACGAGCCGGACGTACTCGTGCTGCTGGAAGTTCGTTGCAGTGCGTTGCGTTGCGTAACATTGCGTTGCTTTGCGTAACGTTGCGTTGCGTGGCGTAGCATTGCGTAGCTTTGCGTAGCGTTGCGTTGCGTTGTGTAGCGTAGCGTTGCGTTGCGTAGCGTAGCGTAGCTTTGCGTAGCGTTGTGTCATTCTGCTATTTGCAATGACTCGCATGCTCTACACAGTTCCAAACGAGGAATGGAGACCTGTCGTATCGGTGACACCTTTGTTTTACCAGCCACTAGTTGAACCATGACAGTACCATCTGAGTACATAGTGCGCAGGTAGACTACATCAGCATATGCAGCTTCAGAGGCATCACAGAAGCATACCAGTTCTGACATTGTTGGCTGGGGTGCTTGAATGCATCGATTAATTCTGATGTCTTGTATGAGGGGAAGATCTTCGCAATATTGTCTCCACGCATTGTAGATGTTTTCTGGAAGCTCATCGTCCATCCAACGTCTAATCTCCACAATGATTGAAACAATAGCTTGGCATTAATGGTCACTGGTGAAAGCCATCCCAGGGGATCAAAACACCTTGGCAAGGTCAGATAGTAACTTGCGTTTGGTGATAACACTCTGGCTAGGGGGTTGATTTACAGTAAATGAGAACTGATCAGCTGCTGGATGCCACTGAAGTCCCAATGTTTTTACCGATTTATCTTCATCGATGATCAAAGGCATGTTAAGTTCTCGCATTAGTTCCAGAACTGCTTCGATAACTTCTTGGGTATTCGATAACCATTTGCGGAGCTCGAAACCACCCTTGTTCGTTAGTTGAATAAGTTCATTCTGAAGCTGACGAGCCTCGTCAATGGTATCAGCACCCGTCATCAAGTCGTCGACGTAGAAGTCCCTTATCACAACAGGTGCTGCCTTTGGAAATAACCTTTCTTCATCCCTTGCCAGTTGTTGAAGGCATTTCGTGGCAAGATAAGAAGAACAACCTTCACCATAAGAAACTGTTAACAGTCTGAAGTCTTGTATTGGTTCACCTGGCTTCGTTCTCCACACTATTCTTTGATAATCGACATGTGAGTGATCAACCCGAATTTGTCGATACATTTTGGCGATATCGGCTACTAGAGGAACGATGTATTTTCGGAACCGAATCAGTATAGGAACGATATCGTCTTGCAGCTTAGGTCCAACCATTAGTTTGTCATTCAAGGATGCACCCGAAGAAGACTTCGCTGAAGCGTCAAATACAACCCTCAACTTTGTGGTTGTACTGCTCTCCTTCATGACTGGATGGTGAGGAATGTAATACACTTCACTCAAGGGCTTGGTTAGTTGACTTTGAGGAACAAGCTCCATGTGACACAGTGACAAGTATTCAGACATGAACTCATCATATTGCTGCCTTTTATCAGGTTGGTATTTCAACCGACGCTCCAGGGAAGCGAGTCGATGGACCGCCTGATTGCGGGATAGCCCAAGCCTCGGGCTGTCTTTCCGAAATGGAAGTTCAACTATAAATCTACCAGAATCGTCTCTCCGGTGAGACTTTTCAAAATGCTTTTCACACAGCTTCTCTTCTGGAGTCAGTAAGTTTGCAGTAGGTATTTCTTCTAGTTCCCAGAATCTACGCAAAGTATTGTCCATGTCACACTGAACATGCAGTGTTGTTATTGGTGACACTGACTTAGGACCAGGTGCAGTAATGGGACCTGATAGTACCCATCCAAGTGCTGTTTCCAGTGCTATGGGTGAACCAATGTTTCCTGAACAACGACCAGAGCGCAAAATCAATGGGTAAACATCTGCTCCGAGAAGAACATCGATACTTCCTGGAATGTTGAATGATGGGTCTGCCAAACTTAAGCCATTAAGATGTGACCAATTACCCTCAATATTGACTTGATTTCTCGGGAGAGTTCCTGTAACCTTGGGCAGAACTAAAGCCTCGACGGCAAAGGACTCTTCATTATTGAATGTTGAAGTAAAATTCAATTGTATGACGCCACGACACTTGCCTACGCTAGTGGAGGCCAAACCTGAGACACACACCTGAGTCGACTGTGCTCGCAATCCAAGCTTTTGAACACAGTTTTCTGTAACAAAACTAGCCTCAGATGCTGAATCTAACAACGCTCGTAATGGTCTGCTTACACCATGTATATCCCGCACATTGATTATGGCTGTTGAAAGCAACACCATTGACGAAATCGATTCCGTTGAGAAATGGGAGGAGACGGCAGTAGACTCCGTAGACTTGACCTCATCTTGTTGTTCCCCTGAGACTGTTTCATTGAAATGCAGCAATGTGTGGTGCAGTTTTTGGCACATGCGGCAACTACCGGAAGTACAGTCTCTAGCAGTATGTTTTGCCCGTAAACAATTGAAACATAATGATTTGCTCTTTACAAATGAATGACGGTCGTGTACGTTGTCGTTAAGAAAGTGACGACACTTGTGAAGGAAATGACTTCCTGCGCACTTGACGCATGATGGAATCCCCTGTTGCTGAGACACACTGAGATGTGAAGTCGTCTGCTTCGGGTAAGTTGACTTTGTACTACTGGGGTGAAGGACCCTTGTGATTAAGGGTGGGCCTACCCGCAGCAGCGAGTGCTCGAGCACGGTGCTCAATGAAGTGAGTTAACTGTTTGAATGTTGTCGGCTCCTTAGTTGTTGAGTGACAGCTCCCATTGACGCACGAGATTCACTGTCCATCTTACCAGCGGTGTGGAACACAAGCACAGCGTCCCAATGTTCGACAGGTTGACCAAGAACTGCCAAGGACCTGGTACATTCCAAAGTTGTGTCTAACAACTTGCGTAATGCAACAGCTGACTCCTGTTGTAGGACAGACTGGGAGAACATACGCATTAGAACTCTGTCTACGATTTCCCGCGTATTTTGGTATCGTGACGTCAACAATTCCCACGCTTCGCTGTAATTAGCGCTGGTCACAGGAATAGACTGGAGTAAAGCAGCAGCCTCACCTTGTAGGGAACACTTAAGATATTGCAGTTTCTCAGCTCCAGATTGTACTGCCGCCTCGAAGAGATCTCTGAATGATAGCCAACACTGTAGGCTGCCATCAAACGTCGGCAGCTGAAGCTTAGGTAACCTTACTTCACTGGGTCTAGGCCTAGCTTCGGTGGACGTGGTTGTCACAGCGCCGACGTGATCGGTTCCTAGGTCCAATAATCTAATCCTAATGGCCACCAACCTTTCAAAAACGTCGTTAATATCAGTCTCATACTGCTCGAATTCGGCATCATCTTCCGACGCAGCACTGACGGCGTGCAGTAGGCTGTCGCTTTCTGTAGAAAGTTGATGCACTCGTTCTTTATGTACCTTGATTGATGATATTGATAACTCACCGGTCTGCACGTTGTTGATGGTGTTTTCAAGACGAGTCACATTACACTTGAGAACACGTTTCCTTGCTAGGAGTTGATCCATTGCAGCATAGGAAAAATGGCGTAAACCCGCTTCACAAACTTCACTTTAACTCACACTTTTTCCCCGTGGGCGTTAACAATTACCAAATAATCCGGATAAAACGATATTATCCGGCTTTCCGGAGGACCAATAAATGTTGTTAATATTCCAGAGGAAATGAATAATGTAAGTTGTAAAGTGAGTAAATGATATATTTTCCACACAAAACGAAAGGCACGTATTGAACAGATGCCATGGACCGAAGTAACAATCAAAAATTTATGTTTTAAAGTCAAAAGACAGAAATCTAATCACTGCCTACTAGTATGAACAAATGAAAATAAAAAGCAAACATTTTAGAAAATACGTGTAGGCCAAACAGGACCATAAGCGGCTAGCCGGCTGTGGTCCATAGGCATCTGGCCGATTGTGGTCCATAGGCGGTTTACCGCTTATGGAAAGCTTCTGGATGTTGTGCCAAAGCCACATGCGGTCCACATGCACAGAACCGACTATGGTCCATAAGCTCCACTTCTACTACAGTTGGCCATAAGGTTTCCATAAGTTAGTGCTACTTGGGTATTGTTCTGTGCTGTGAGTATAAAATAGGAACCAAGAAGAAGGAATCAGCTGGTGATCAGCTGATTTTTGGTAACAACGCTAATACTAGGAAAACGCTAAAGTCCCGCCGCGTTGATGGATGAGCTTTTTTTGTATGTTTTTTGTTTGCGTAGGACCACTTTTCCTTTGAAGTGCTTGTTGAATGCATTGTAGGTGATTGTTGTCAAGTTTCTATTGTTACTTGATAAAAATTGTTATTACAAACCTAAAAAATTTCATATTAAAACCTTTATTTCTATGGATTCTGGCTAATTTTTTCAAATTTGTCTTTCAAAAGGTACTTTATCACCGTTACTTTAATGTCCATGTGAAATCTGAACGTTGTAGCCCTACCCGTTTGGTCAGAATCGGACCAAATGTCACGAAAATATCGCACTAAAAATCGAAAAAACATCGTAAAAGTACGATATTCATGAGAAATATTTCTTCGATTGTACCCAAAAACGTGGCACGTCTAAGTTCAGAGATTTCGAAGGTCCCCTTCAATTTTCATCAAGATCGCTGATGCCGTTTGCCCGGAATCGTGCGAACAAACAGACAAAAAAAAACAAAAACAAAAAACACCAGAGCTAAATTTTTTTGGGGGTCAGTGAAATTGAAGTCTTCGCTTTGCTCGCTTCGCTCGCTACGCTCATCCAATAAAACGATTTGTCAACGTCACCGTTGCACTTACCAAAAATAAAGTTGGTACTATTTTTGTAGGGTATTGTATAATGAATATTTTCGCCATTTAAACTTTTTGCCTATCTCCAGCCATTTTGAATTTATACCTGACACTTGACAAACACTATGTGGCGAACCTTTTTAAAGATGGCTGCTAAACGCTTACAAAACACATGGACTTACATCTCTGGACTGGACTATCTCCCATGTGCCGCGAAGCTTAAAATAGTGACATTTCAGGGAATCAGATCTCTGGAATGTATGTTTTGAAATCATAAAACTACTACTCATATATAGGATCGGATTGATGATGGTTCAAATAAAATACAATTCTGTGGACCGTATGTCATTCCATCCCCGAGATACAAAGGGGTAAAAACAGTCCAGTTATTTCATGATTTGTGTAAATAGTGTGGTTGTAGCCCTGTTGGGGGGGGGGGGGGCTATCACCGAGGCAAAAGCGAAATATTATAGACGGCCTTGCCAAAGTCCCCCTAGATCGTATTTTGAACAAAAGGATTTTGATTTGTGATTGAGGAAGTCGCCGTTTTCCAGCATTTGGCATTGATGACTGGATTTGTCATTTGTATTTATCATACAACTTCACTTTATAGTTATAATGGCTTTGCTTATTTGAAGTAAACCAAAAATATTACCGCGGTTGAAAAGCTTCTGCGTAAATTTAACTTCTTATCTAAAATTCAAAATAAGACGTGTAGATAAACAGCGTATGAATAGAAGTACAACATATGCAAATGGTAACATATTATAATTTAAAAATAACATAAAAAACGATTCTTACATGCATGCAACAGATGCGGTTTAGCTTGTGAAGTGTTGAACATTGCATAGTCTCTATTACTATTACGTGTCATGGTGAAGTGGACATACAGATACCAAGTGCGTTTAGCTGTGAATGTGAACATTGCATGTTCTATACTATTACGTGATGGAAAGGGACATACAGATACCAAGTGCGGTTCTAG
>JAMZAV010009559.1:0-23547 GCA_024449915.1 Sweltsa coloradensis | reverse complement strand
GCAATTGAAATACAAATTTTGATTGCAATTTAGGCGGCTCTATAAATACCCTTTAAGAAGTAACAATAGAAACTTGACAACAATCACCTAAAATGCACTTGCACTTGCAAGGAAAAGTGGTCCTACGCAAACTAAAAACTTACAAAAAAGCTCATCCATCAACGCGGCGGGACTTAAGCGTTTTTCTAGTTATTTGATTTTAGATTTATTATATCCTTGTACCTCAATGTAAAATGGCAGCAATGCTGTATTTGAGTGAACCCAATAAATAAATTAAATAAATTTACATTTATGACACGATATGAGCTTCAGACAAGCTTTCCTGGTAGTAATTACACTCTCTCCCCCCCCCCCCCCCCCCCTAGAAAGCATTGCCCTAAGAGTATCGTGGTGTGCTACCCCTAGGGAAACAAATGCTACCTTAAAAGTTATTAATGTCAGTATGGTAGTTATAGTTAAAACCTGTAACTTAACATTAAATCTGATTCATTCCATCACTTTTGATCGCTACTGTACCTAGTTGTTGTTCGATCTATTATTGACTGGTATTTCCTAATTCTTCAGCGACTTCTCACTGACTCACATCATCAAGTCAACAACTTGAAGGTCTTCTAAGATATAAGTTCTATTATGACGAATGTGATCCGTGACACAAAAACATTAAGGGCGCACTCGATAATCGATATTCAAAATTATTTTCGATTATCGCCGGTGAAAATATTAACAAATTGCACAATTTCAAAAATATTTCAGCTTGGATTTTTAGCATTGTTTGCACCTGAAACATAATGTTCATAATATAAGTATTGTTTCAAACATTTGTTACATATTTTTTTTTGTGTGCATATGTAGTTAATTTTATTTATTTACCTTGTCCTCCTTCGTAAATATGTTTTTTTAACTGAATAGCATAAACGTTAATAAATACGAATGTAAACTACGACAAGCAGATAAAACTAAACATTGTCCATTGCAACTTGTGCAGTTTTATGTAATATAAAAAGTGTATTAGTATTAAATTTTTTAATTACTCATTAAAATAAAACTATGAAATTAATTTTGCTATGTTAGCCCGTACAGGACAACCTGTTTATCTTAGTAATAATAATAAATAATAAGTGACTCACAAGTCATAATGTAAGTGTATTTAGGCCTACATCGGTTGGGGTATAAACAAGGGATATTTGAGAAGAAAAACAAAGCAGTTTATGACTTGAACAATTTCAAATAATTATAATATGTCCGATATAATTATAAGTTAGAGTCAAGATCTTTTGTACTTAATTGTTATAAAGATTTGAACACAAGAATGAAGATTCGCGTTCGGTGGTTTCTTCCGCGAAAGTTTGATTTCTCCCTGATTTGCTGTTCCTGATTTTCGTCAAACCTCATATTCGTTTTTGTGGGATCGTCTAATAAATCAGCCTTTTTCTTTTCATTTTTATTTTTTTATTTTTTTAAATCATTTTTTAAAATTTTCCACCCTTTTTTAGTAGATATATTAATTAATCGTATTTAATATCCCTTTTCAATTTACTACCAAAATTGTTGTGTATTAATGGTTTGTTGTTGTAATATTACTTTTACTGTTTCAAATATTTACTAACTGTAGTTCATTGATCTGCATCTATGTAATTATATTTATTTAGTTGTCCTCATTTGTAAATAATTTTTTAAAATGAATAGTATAGACGTTTAAATAAATAAATAAATCATAAAATAAAAATAATCTTTACTGGTAATTTTGTCGAAAGGGTGAAGATTTTTGCATTCTATTTTTAGACAAGATCCCAGAGTTCGTTTTCTGATTGTTTGAAAAGTCAGTCGGGATTGCCGGTGAGTTGAATTAACTCTACTGTCCTACACATTGTTTTATTGTTTTCTCAATTTCACATTTCTTTCTGTCCTCTAGTTTAGCCTCGTTGTAAAACATGTTAAACTGTATTATTAGAATTATCAAATAAATCATTTTTCGTGGGAAGCCTACCCAGGGTGCAATTCATGCCTCTCTTCAGGTGTCTAACTATAGGAATTTTGGACTTTGGATAATTGTGAAGGAATGTCCGATGGCTGGTTAAGAGGACTCAGTCCCTTGCAGGAAAACCTCGGGTAAAACCTTCAGTCAGGATTGCCGGTCTCGACGGGATTTCAACCCGAGACCTCCCGAATCAGAGTCACGGGTTTAACGCTCGAGGCAACACTGTCAGTATAAATACTATTAACTGATTTGGGAGACCTAAAAGTTATTCTATAAATTGAACCAAATTTGAATCCACCCGGCTGATTGAGCTCAAGCAAATAATGCGCGACACTGATTTGTGAGGTCAAGAGTTAGATTGTTTTTATAACTGATACGAAGACGTTAAATAAATATAGTAAGAAAGTATGTAACTTATTTGCATTTTTTAGTTTTCATTACACTTGGATACTGGATACGAAATGGTATGATCTTAATACAATATTGCGATAGTTACAAGTATGGAAGATAATGTTAACCTTATTATGTTGCTAATATTAGCGGCAGCTTGAGCGTGGAACAACATAACGTGCACTTAATCTAGACTATAGACTAAACTTATTTTGTAATAGATTATATATGAAAAATATCTAAAGATTAACTTGTAATGAACTAAACCGGCGGTGAAAGTACGGTAGCCTATCTTTTAATATTTTATTGTATATATGAATTTAAATTTAAAGGGGTATTCACCCGCTAAACTAGTAATGAATTTAGCAAATAACAGAAAAATTATTGGTGCCACATTACCTCCCAAAAAATTTTCAAACTTGGTTATTTTCGAGCTAGGTCCCATCCGCAAAAATTTCCCATAAGAAATAACATGGGGACGATCTTTATGCCCCGTGACCTTGGAGGATTCTGATCCCAAAAAAATTGGCCATTCATGACGTACTCTACAGCCTTTTCTGTAAATTATCTGTATTATTTTGTTTTGTAATTTGGGCAAATGGTTCGTTAAAAATATGCTAAGTACCAAGATGGGACACTGTGATTTTGAAATGCATATTTTTGCATGTTTGAGAGTATATTTGTGCACAATTTCAAGATACGATGTTATAAAGGAGCATTTTAGATTAGTGCTATGCTCAAGTATCTATATGGAACAAAAAAGAAAGCAGGTTAAAGCCGACTTAAGAAATTTCACAAAACGCAATTTTCGCAAATTTCTGGATCAATTTTTTTCAAATTCGTGTTAAATCACAGTAATAAGATATTTTATTTTAAACTGTCATTTTAGTGTAGTATTATGATATAGATTATGTGGTAAAATTTTTTTTTGAGGTAATAGCCCCTTCAAAATAGAATATTTATTTATATTTGATTTGTAATGTTGGCGATTGTTTATGTTTTTGATTACTATGGTTACTATGGTTGGTTGGCTAGGTAACTGTGAGAATTTAGATCCACATTGCAAGAAATAGGTGACGGATAATTTTAATTATTCGATGGTATAATTTAAGTCAACAATATTTTTAATTTGTTTCAGATTTTTGCCCTAAAGCCATCTTTCTATGTTGTTAGTTTATATACATTTATTCATGGTCTTTATATATATACATTAGTTGTATTTTTACAATGTTTCCACGAGAAAATGAAAACCACATTTGAATCCACGGTAATAAACTGAAATATAGATTTCATAATGTTTTCATCTCTCTGTATTATACGTAAATCACTCATCTTCAATTCATTTACTAAAATGCGTGTCATGACTAAGATAGATTTCGAAGGTTCCCTCACAATTGATCGAATTTATAGATGTTTCTACTTTCTTTCGTAGATATGACAAGCACAGACGAAACGAGGCAAGTCTTTTTTCAAAATAGTCAATACAGACGACACTCAACCAATCGTATATTTTGTGTTTTAATATTTTAAAGAGGCCTACATCTAAGCCTACCTGCCCGCCAGTTTCTCGTCTATGTATTTTGTCCTAGCTAATGAGTTTTAAGTGAGTCCATTTCTTAATTTGGTATTTTGAATATTATTGTATAATTGATCGAATTTATAGATGTTTCTACTTTCTATCGTAGATATGAAAAAGCACAGACCGAAACGAGACAAGTCTTTTTTCTAAAATAGTCAATACACACGACACTCAACCAATCGTATATTTTGTGTTTTAATATTTTAAAGAGGCCTACATCTAAGCCTACCTGCCCGCCAGTTTCTCGTCTATGTATTTTGTCCTAGCTAATGAGTTTTAAGTGAGTCCATTTCTTAATTTGGTATTTTGAATATTTATTGTATTTTAGTGTTTGACATTTCATATTTATTATTATATTGTTCGTAAGCGTAATATGTTTCCTAATTTGTTCCACATTGATTTGTTTGTAACATTTGTGGCGTCCTTATTGTATCGTGTTGTTAAAGCTCATATTAAAGTGTATGACATCTCGGAACGTGGATTAAAAAAAAAAAAGTAATTGTTTTTAAATTGCACTACATTATCATCTCACCAATAATCGTCTGGAGTACTATTGCATTAAACGCTTGGCAACAAAGTACAAATTCCTTTTGCACGTGATCAACACCTTAAAAATGTAGATACTTAGTTCCACTGGCAAGAACGGGGGGGGGGGGGGGGGAGTTGTCGTGCAGCTCACAAGTAGAGGTTAATGTTTCCTTGGTTGGAAGATTATTACTTGATTTGAATGTTAGCCGAGTGTCGTAAGTAAAATTGTTGTTCCCATCGCATTATTATCAATAGGGTTGTTTACTCAATACAAAATTATCTTGAAACTAATGTGTGTGACACTGTACTGTATAAATATCCTGCTAACAAGGTCATCAGCAAGTTTCGACATCAATACACATCCTGGATGGACTTTCTTATTTGTGTAGTGATTAAATAGTTGAGCAAATAGCATATTCCAACGACGCGTCTATTATAAGCTCGTTAAATAATATGTTGTTGTCGACTGGAAAAACCCACTGGTCACCATAACAGCAGCCTCTGTGTGCTGGTGACATCACACGGTGCCTGGCAACAGCTACAGTCCACCATTAGGTTGGTCAGTCTTGCTTCGCACTTGAACCGGTGAAGACGTTCTTGCCAGAGCGTCTCCACTCTTGCACATAGCCGTCGCTCTCTGTGAAGACCAGTGTTACCTGCAGTGAGTTTTATCAACGCTTTTGCCATTGGATATCTACTACAAGAGTGAGGCAACAAAGTTTAAGATGCGGTTTAAGGGCACACACCACTTTATTCGTAAGAAACCACTTAAACTATACAATTCAGATGAACATAATTTGAATGTGCGCGATTTTGCTGCAGTATAACACGGTAGCTAAATCATTATGACATAATTCAACCTACAAAATTAGGAATCATGCCGCTCCATCGTAATATTTTTCTACGATAGTGAAGAAGACAAGCAGATATACACCACCATCGTTTAATTATATTCTTCTGCAGTAAAAAAGACAAGCAAATATACAGCTCCATTGTTCAATTGTATACGCAGTTACGTCGTTAAGCAGAAATACACCACCATCTTCAATGAAAGATTCTACGGCAGTAAGAAGACAAGCAGACATACACCTCATCGTCAATAATACATCTACCAGTCAAGAAGATAAGAAGATATACACCTCCATCGTTAATAATATAATCCACGGCATTAAAGAAGATAAGAAGATATACACCTCCGTCGTCAGTGGCGCGCTGACCATATAAGACCAGGAGCAATTGCTCCTGGTCCTAAAGGGGGTGGGTGGGTGGGTCCCCGGAGGGGACCCACCCACCCCATTTTATTTTGTATTTATTATTTTATTTCATACTTTATTACCTCATCATATTAGGACATTGTAAACAATTAATAAAAACTATATCTACATAGTTGTTTTCCAAAGGGTTTTTCAAAAACTTGTGAATGAGTTATAAGTTCTAGAAATCGTAAAATCGTAAAATTGCGATTTTCATGAAAAATAATTTTTAGATTGCACTCAAAACGGTGCAGTTCTAAGTACAGAGATTTCGAAGGCCTCCAGAAAATTCATTGCAATTGGAGTATCGGTTTACCCGGAATCGTGCTGACAAACACACAAAAATACAGAAAAAAAAACAAAAAAACAAAACATTCCGGATTTTTTCTCCGGTGTAGTGAAATGGAATCTTTGCTTCGCTCATCCAATCAATGAAACCCCCATTTTTAGGTAAATAAACCTATATTTTAAAAATATATTATTGAGAACAAAAGTTTTACTTTAGAGAGTTCACTCGAAGTTCCTTCAGTGGGTGGATCCCGTTGATGTTGTGTCACCTCACATTTGTCGACGTGTCGTAACAAAATCAACAAGTCGTTTGCCTGTTTAAATGTGTTCTTTATTTTGTGTTTCATATTTTATCGATGTATCTAAAATATTAAAAGATTGGGTGGTTTGATCTTGTAGTTAGAATTCAATTTGACTTGATATTGCACATGATTTATTCAATTAAAAAATATTTCATTCCTCTATGTTGGAGAGTAACATTACTGAATTGTTATCTTCTACCATACCAAGTAAGTACCAACAATACCACAGGTCTGATAAAGTTTATTATTAACAGCTGTTAAAATAAATCACATAAAAACCACCATGGTTCAGCCAACGGGTTCGTTGGCTCTTTAAATCTTTAAATGATGTTTTCGTATTTTTTGTCATCATATAACGATGTATCTTAAATGTAAGAGGTTGGATATGATTTGATTTTGCACAAGGAATTAAATTTGACTTGATATTTTACATACGTTTCTTCAATTAAAATATTTCATTTCTCTATGTTGGAGGGCAATGTTACTGAATTGTTATCTTCTACTTCTACCTTCCATATTAATAATCCGGAATTCAGGCACCTGTCCTGCTGCCCCTAGAAAAAACACCCGGTACGGGTAATTGTCCCAGTTTTTCTTTTAGGACGTTTTCATAGTATAATCTGTTTAAACAAATCAAATGAACTATCGATCAAATTTCTAAGTGCAAAACGGGACCAGACCAGCCAGGGGGCGTGAAAATTAAGAACAATGAAAACGTCTTGGAGGACTGATGAATTTTGTTTTTTTCTTGCATGTAATGGGTTTGTATTGTTACCAAAAAGGGATTTTCTAGTGCTTAAAACTAGTTAAAACGCACCAAACACACCCTAAGAATTGAAATTTTTTCCGGGGCTATGCGCCCCGGACCCGCATGTTGCATGGGGCGTGAAAATTGAGAACAATGAAAACTCTTGGAGGACTGATGAATTTTTTTTTTTTTCTTGCATGTAATGAGTTTGTATTCTGTTACCAAAAAGGTATTTTCTAGTGCTTAAAACTCATTAAAACGCACCAAACACACCCTAAGAATTGAAAAATTTTCCGGGGCTATGCGCCCCGGACCCGCATGTTACCTGGGGGGCTACCCCCCCACACCCCCCATTCATGTGTTTATTGTGAAGGTGGGTGGGTCCTGTAAGAGGGGGCTTGCTCCTGTTCGATTCAAGGGTTCAGCGCGCCACTGTCCGTCGTTCAATAATATAATCCACGGCAGTAAAGAAGATAAGAAGATATACACCTCCATCGTTCAATAATATAATCCACGGCAGTCAAGAAGATAAGAAGATATACACCTCCATCGTTCAATAATATAATCCACGGCAGTCAAGAAGATAAGAAGATATACACTTCCATCGTTCAATAGTATAATCCGCGGCAGTAAAGAAGATAAAAAGATATTGTCACGCATAGCTAATTAGGCCCCTTTGGCTGAGGGTGGTGATCGCCAAATGAGTGTTTAAGTGGGGGCGTAGCGTAAACTCTTTAGGCTTAAATAGCTAGCACGGACCAGAGATCGTGGGTAGGTGGGTTCATGAGGGGGATGTAGACACAGTAATTAGACGTGATTCCACTTAAGAGACCAGCACTGTATTAAAGATGAACATAATAACCCTCCTATTCTGGCCTAGGATCGAACCTACGAGTTCCGTCTGGCAGACCGTGGGTTCATACCTCTACTGACTCTATGACTTACTAATGGGTGTGCATGGCTTACCGAATGCTTGTGGTTCCTGGTATGTGGTTTAGACTGGCCCCCTCCGACACCCTGATGTCGAACCCGGGCGATGTCTTCTCACTTCACCTCTTCCGATGGCTAATCCTTGTTCTGGTTCTTCATCCGGTAATCCTCACTAAGAACTCTTCCAGGACATTTGTGGTTCACGTTGCGGTTGTTGTTGCACTGTCCCGACCTCCTCCGTCAACGGTTGTCGCTCGTCTCCCTCTCTGTTCTCCACGAACGTCCGCACTCTTACGTTCGTTGCACTTCATCCAAGTCCGATTTACTTGCACTCTTTAGTTGTGCAATCTTTAGTATTCAGCGTTTGTCGGTCGATTCCCTTCCTGTATTGCGTCTAAATGAGCCTCACCGGAAAGTAACTAGACGTCTTGACCCTTAATGAACTCACGTCGGTATGTTCTCTGGCGTAAATGACGTCAAGCATGATCGTGACATCTTCCCGGTTGAGTAGACACATGTGTTAGGGTCCTAACCCTAATACATGACATGCCCCCCCCTTCCATAGGGCACGACCCGTGACCTGGGCCGCTTGTAGCTTGAAGACCTCCATTGACTATTAACATTTCCTCTGGCGATGATGTCTTCTTCCCCTGTTTCTCTTCCTTTGTCTTGGCCGAAAGATCTCTTCTGTCTTGGCAAAGATTCACTTCATTTGGCGCCACATCCTCTCCAAAGAACCAGTGAAACCAACATACCAGGACCCCTAAGCTGAAAATCCTAGTTAAGAAAGAAAAAAAACAAAGAATTCCCACGTTTTCCGGACGAAACTCATAACCTCGCCTTTGGCATGTACATCCAGGTACTAATATAAAGGACGTGACTCTACGACAGTCAAACCTTCCTAATCAAATCTATAATTCCTGTGAATTAGGAATCAAATAATTTTAACCTGTAAATCCCTATATGTTAGTCTGTTCACAAACAAGAACAAAAACACAAGTATAAATTAGCTAATTATTTGTTTGTGCGTAATTCAAAATGAAAACAATAAGAAGCACATTAAGATTTACTGTCCAAGTTCCCTAAGTAATAACATTTGGAATTCCTGGTAAATTCCTAGATTTTCAAAATCAAAAATAATTTGCCAGTGTGGTCCCGACATTGTGACTAAACGAGCCGGACACTTCTCCGTCGTCTGTCAGAATCGCAGGCATGTACTGCTTTCCCTTCCTCCACCCGATATCCATTCGAGTGAGCGGGGCGCGTCAACTGTAACATAAATAAAAAACGAACAGCCATTTGCGTACTACAACAAACCCACGTGCCCTCACTTGACAGTTCGCTCGTTCACAATAACAAACAGCTGACGCATTACATAACATTACTGCCGTGACTCGGCTCGCGAGCATAACTCGTAATCAGCAAGAATATTTTATAATCTCAATTCACAGACCAAAATAATGAATTTACAATTAACAATTAAGCAAAACTTCTTGAAACATATAACCAGATTAAATTTACTGTATTTCTGAATGATTTAACAAAATTGTTTTATTAAATTGAAATAAAACATTACTAATTTATATAATAAACAATATAATTTATTCATTACTAAACAACAACATAACTTGTTACTTGTTAAAATACAGCCATGCTCACCGTCACCAGAGTCAGGTAAGAACCCACGTCAACTTTGTTTACATAAGATCTTGAATGTGCAACTTCTGCCGCATCGACAAAACCAAACAATTAATTAATTGCTGCAGTGCAGACCCATTAGAAGACTCGATGTTCATTCACATGCCTGTGCCTCACTCAGAAGGCTTTGACCGACAATTACTAGCTCAGCGGAATACATAGGCCTACTACTGACACTGAGAAAAAACATAGTCACATCTGCTAATATAGACCTCGCAAATGAAATCACAATCAGTATAACTACGTAGAATTAAGTCCATGGTATAAATATGCATTTACACATAGGACTGTGAAACCACCCCTGGTTCCTCCACCCTTGAAGCCAAGTGCAAATGAGACAGCATTTCCACCCCATTTGAACCCAATAGCGAATTGTACAGCAATGCTACCACTCCTTTTAAACTTACGAGATAATGGTACGTCAGTGCCACCACTTCCCATACTAGGGTATGACACCCCTTTGGCGCTCCCCTTAACCAATGCTGCGTAGGACAAGGATGTCCCACTACTCTCCACAATAGGGCAAACAACCACATCTGGTTCCTTCCTATCCTCACAAGACGTAGGCACTGTTGCACTTCTGCCGTCGTCACCACGAAGCGAAACCACCACTTCATCCCCTACGTACTCATCGACAGTAGGCAGTGAAGTACTACTCTCTTCCCCTAGCAGTGACATCCCCAAGGCATCCCCTACTTCTTCATGAACGGTAGACAGCGAAGTATTACTCTCTTCACCTAGCAATGACATCCCCAAGGCATCCCCTATATCCACGTGAGTGGTTTACTACCCTCCTTATTACTATTAGACAACAAAACATCCCCTATATACTCGTGAGTAGTAGATACCATAGAACATCCATCCTCAATCTTAGAACTAAAAACCTTAGAAACTACCTTGTCATTGCCATTAGTTGTCACCGAAACGTCACTACTTTTAACCACAGGACACAAAACCTTAGAAAATACCTTTTCATTGCTGTTAATCGTCACCGGAGAGTCACTATCCTTAACCTCAGGACACAAAACCTTAGAATTCACCTCTTCAATACTATTAGTCATCATCGAAATGTCACCATCCTTTACCACAGGACACAAAACCTTAGAAAATACCTTCTCATTGCTATTAGTTGTCATCGAAACGTCACTACCCTTAACCACAGGACACAAAACCTTAGAAATTACCTCATTATTGCAAACGGTCGACACCTCAGTGCTACTACTTTCCACGACAGGGCGCTCCAACAGTGTTAACGGCACAGAAGATGGTATCTGCTCCCCCGAGACAACAACGGGTGATCCACTACGAGCCTCGAATGCTAGCTTGACACAGTCCCCCTTAAAATGACCCGGTTCTCGACAGTAAAAACAAACCACCCTTCTGTCAAAATCACGCTGAGGAGATCGGTGGACAATACCTTCCTGACCCCTGGGTCCCTGTATCTCACCGCACATAACCCTCGAATCGTTATCTGACAAATTTGCATTTTGACAATTACTATCACTCCCTAGATCATTAAATTCTTCCCTTAAATCCTCTGTCCTCCGATCCAACTGAACGACTGGTTCGTTTGAAAGCTCCACTACCGGGTCCACCCCCAAACGAGACATAACAAACGCAAATCGCTCTTTGTTTAATCCCTCCAGCCGCTGTATTATGTCCAACAAATCATCATAATCCGTACACGAAAATTTTACCAGCACTTTTTGGACCTCCGGCAAAAGACCTTTAAAACACCACCTAGCTCTTTCCTGACCCGTCATCCGTGGATCCACCCTAGCACACTGCCGACCCTTATCAAGAACATAGGCTGACGCTTTCTCCCCCTTCTTCTGGACCCTTGCAACCATTCGTAACACCCAATTACTCCAAGTGCTATGTGGCATAAGACTACTGCCCTGGTATACCTGACTATCACCCTGGTACATCTGATTACCACCTTGGTATATCTTATTACCACCCTGATACATCTGAGTACTACCTTGGCCCATCTGACCCACAGGCTGCTGTCCTGAAGCAACCCCCTGCTGCATTGGCATATTAGAGGGAATAGGCGCGGGAAAAGATACTGGCTGCATTTGAGGACCTTGTTGATAGCCACCTTGTTGAAATGCCATTGCGGGCCCCAAGCCCCTGTTGAAATTAGGATAAGAGGAAAGCCCCCTTGCTGTGATTGAGGGTAAGACTGAAAACCACCCTGTTGACTAAGAGTGCTCCCTGGACTCGAACACGGAACCTGTTGGTCGACAATACTCTGATGATGAGTATCCTCCCGGTAAACACCCCACCATTTAATAAAACTAGCCTTGAGCACCGACCACTCTAATTTTGGACGTTCCCCAACCCCATCAAACGGTTTCCGACTATGTTCCGACGTCTTATAGAGATACCATTCATTTTGACTACCTGTCAAAAAGAAATCTAAAAGATCTACCTTTTATCATCTGACCAGCCATTTATAGACGCCGTGCTTCATAAGTTCTAATCCAAATCTCCGCAGCATCCCTCCCCTCTCGATACTTCTCAGGTAAGATCTGTGTACGTACTAACTTCATGCTGAGCTTGCAGTTCACCGGACACGGCCAGCTTGGTCGCCGAGACAATAGGCACGCCAGCCGCCACCTACTTACGCAGGCGCGCTAACGCCCGGACACCCACAGAGTATCTATCTACTCCATCAAAACAACCCACCAAAACCCATTTGTACACAGTACACAAAAATGCAACTATACAAATCCGGCGCCATCACCATGTCAGCATAGCTAGTTAGGCCCTTTGGCTGAGGGTGGTGATCGCCAAATGAGTGTTTAAGTGGTAACTAAGATAAGCGTAAACTCTTTAGGCTTAAATAGCTAGCACGGACCAGGGATCGTGGGTAGGTGGGTTCATGAGGGGGTTGTAGACACAGTAATTAGACGTGATTCCACTTAAGAGACCAGCACTGTATTAAAGATGAACATAATAAACCCTCCTATTCTGGCCTAGGATCGAACCTACGAGTTCCGTCTGCAGACCGTGGGTTCATACCTCTACTGACTCTATGACTTACTAATGGGGTGTGCATGGCTTACCGAATGCTTGTGGTTCCTGGTATGTGGTTTAGACTGGCCCCCTCCGACACCCTGATGTCGAACCCGGGCGATGTCTTCTCACTTCACCTCTTCCGATGGCTAATCCTTGTTCTGGTTCTTCATCCGGTAATCCTCACTAAGAACTCTTCCAGGACATTTGTGGTTCACGTTGCGGTTGTTGTTGCCCTGTCCTGACCTCCTCCGTCAACGGTTGTCGCTCGTCTCTCTCTCTGTTCTCCACGAACGTCCGCACTCTTACGTTCAGTTGCACTTAATCCAAGTCCGATTTACTTGCACTATTTAGTTGTGCAATCTTTAGTATTCAGCGTTTTGTCGGTCGATTCCCTTCCTGTATTGCGTCTAAATGAGCCTCACCGGAAAGTAACTAGACGTCTTGACCCTTAATGAACTCACGTCGGTATGTTCTCTGGCGTAAATGACGTCAAGCATGATCGTGACATCTTCCCGGTTGAGTAGACACATGTGTTAGGGTCCTAACCCTAAGCTGTTCCTAACCGGTTGAAGCGCCCTAGTTTTTCACGTCGTCGTCGTCGTTGTACCCTCACATTGCGCGCAGCGGTTTCTCTCTCTTCCAGCTTTGTAACTTCCATGAACGCATTGATAAGCCAGGTAGGTTGATTCTAGAGGGAAGGCTTCTACTCAACAACCCATTGCTTACTGCTAGCAGATATCTGTCATGGAGATATTTTTGAGTGTATTGAATCACGGGGAACATGGTTCGAGGCGTGGTCGAGTGCATTGTCGATATAAAAAAACGTGCAAAGTTCCTGCGTGTGTATTCTGTTAGAATACTCCATACTAGACGAACCAGCGACTATTTGAATATTATTTTGTCTGCCGCACTCCTGGGTTCTTATCTCCTTTGAAATACGTCATGTTGCATGCTCCTATCTATCGGCTGAACAGAAAAAGTGCATCATCGCTTATGGGAGGTAGCTGTGCGTAGGATTCTGCATAATCTCGTGCGTCTTTTGCAAATTGTGCTTGAATTTCGCTGCTTGTCAGATTAGGATAGGGAAAGGTGTCTATCGTAGTGCGATGATTTGAATCTTTGTCGTCTTTGTCCGTGACGTCGTCTTGTTCGTCTGTTGTCCTGAGACTGGTGTGCTTGTGATGTGTTGTTTGTGGCCTGATCTTTTCATTTTCAGAATCCTTGTGAAGCGACTTATTGTTTATATCGTCTTATCGTGGGTGAAACTTCTTGAGACTGTTGACAATTTTATCGTTTGATTACTTGTGTGTATGAATGTGTTCAACATTAGCCTACATACCACATTATGACGAATATCTTGTAACCTCCATTATTCCTTGATATGATCTATTCCCGTCTCATAAATATTTAGTCTTACAATTCAAAGAAAACATTGGACTGAAAGTTGATAGCTACTGA
The DNA here is from genome assembly GCA_024449915.1 of Sweltsa coloradensis. NCBI lineage: Eukaryota > Metazoa > Arthropoda > Insecta > Plecoptera > Chloroperlidae > Sweltsa > Sweltsa coloradensis. The sequence continues at coordinate 9,371 of JAMZAV010009559.1, read as the reverse complement.
TTGAGTTAGTTTGTATTACGAGGTAGATCAAACAAGTATGTTTGAACGAGTAGATCGCTCAGTCAACCTTGCCCTCTTTCATTCGTGAGTGGAATATAAAACATAATTATATTTAAAGTGTAATATTTAATTACAATTTTATTATTATATACAGTCAAACTGGCGCCTTATTACACTTTTGCACCGACTCTGATTCGGTAGGCCGTGGGTTCGAGCCTCGTGCACACTTTGCCTGTCTTGTCCGACAGGATATTTCTCAGTTGAAAGGACAACGCCGTGGTAATGTTGTTGCAGAATGGCCGGCTCATAAACTCAGGACTCTATCCAACATTCAACTGTGTGACTGAGGATATATAAAACACCCCTTTCAGTTCAGTCTAGATTTTATTTCGATAATTTGTTCTTATTCAGAATCGTTGCTAATATTGATCGAGGTTATTTGAGAATTATTATTTTCAAGCATGTCTTCATTAGACTCGCGTCGACAAAGATCAGACATGGCGTTCTTGCATCAAAAAGATTATAGCTAAGTTTAATTAAAAAAAATAATTGATTCTATATTGTTTTACTAACTGTTTTGTTCTTTTGCATACAGAGGCCAATCAGTAATTTATACATCATCAATTCATCATCGTATAGGTAATTCATTGTAGGCTACATTTTCATTTTATTATTAAATATTGATTTATAAAGCTAAACCAAATGTATGTTTACTGAAATGTATATGTTCTACTGTTTTAATTGGATGAGCGAAGCGAAGACTTTAATTTCACTGACCCCTCAAACAATTTAGCTCCAATGTTTTTTTGTTTTTTTGCTGTCCGTTTGCTCGCGCTTTACCGAGCAAACGGCATATGCGATCTTGATGAAAATTAGAGGGGACCTTCGAAATTTCTTAACTTAGACTTGCCACGTTTTTGGGTACAATCAAAGAAATATTCCTCATGAATATCGTACTTTTACGATTTGTTTCGATTTTTAATGCGATATTTTGGTGATATTTGGTCCGAGTCCACATCAACGGCTAGTCCGATCTTGATATAACTTTATGGGAACGTTTATAATCACTAAAGTTACATATAATATGATTTTGGAGGCAATAGAATAAATATACCATGTCACGCATAGCTATTTAGGCCCTTTGGCTGAGGGTGGTGATCGCCAAATGAGTGTTTAAGTGGGGGCGTAGCGTAAACTCTTTAGGCTTAAATAGCTAGCACGGACCAGGGATCGTGGGTAGGTGGGTTCATGAGGGGGATGTAGACACAGTAATTAGACGTGATTCCACTTAAGAGACCAGCACTGTATTAGAGATAAACATAATGACCCTCCTATTCTGGCCTAGGATCGAACCTATGAGTTCCGTCTGGCAGACCGTGGGTTCATACCTCTACTGACTCTATGACTTACTAATTGGTTTGCATGGCTTACCGAATGCTTCTAGTCCCTGGTATGTGGTTTAGACTGGCCCCCTCCGACACCCTGATGTCGGACCCTGGGCGATGTCTTCTCTCTTCACCTCTTCTTATGGTTAATCCTTGTTCTGGTTCTTCATCCGGTAATCCTCACTAAGAACTCTTCCAGGACATTTGTGGTTCACGTTGCGGTTGTGTGTGCACTTGCATATACACCTCCGTCGTTCAATAATATAATCCACGGCAGTAAAGAAGATAAGAAGATATACACCTCCGTCGTTCAATAATATAATCCACGGCAGTAAAGAAGATTAGGAGATATACACCTCCGTCGTTCAATAATATAATCTACGGCAGTAAAGAAGACAAGCAGACATACACCCTCATCGTTCAGTAATATTATCTACGGCAGTAAAGAAGACAAGCAGACATACACTCCCATCGTTCAAATATATAATCAACTGCAGAAGATCATCTGCTACACAAGATGAGAAAGAGCCCTCTTACTCGCCTTAAGCTATTTTGTTTTAAAGTCTGTGACGGCTCGAAGACAGCACAAAAACGGCCGTCATAGCCCTAACATTCTGTGCCATAGAGCTTCATTTTCTCTGGTGACCTTGTGCAACCCTCAAGCAGTATGTTGTGGCTACCATATTGGCTATAGAGATGGAAAGGAAGTGATTTTGTTGTGTTGCCATATCTAGAAATTTGCATGTTGCTCTGGCCTTAACCTTACCCTAGAACGAAAAAGAAGTTTATGTATAGCCCAGTCACGCCGTTCCAGTCATTTGCGTTCTCAGGTTTATAGTCCATATACTCCAAATCTGCATATGCTGCTGACACACGAACTATTGTCAGGACATCGTTTTTCGGAATGGATCTTTTTTGCCCACAGCAAGCGAATGTTAACTCAACTTTGTCTGTCATCTTGTCCATCTTGCTGTTTATTCTCTTGTGGGATCGTTGCCTTAAGATGCTGTGGGCTGTAAATTTTACGTTGGAAATCTGAATATTGAGGTTGTTGTTGTAAGTGAAATCTTAGAAGTTCTTATGGAGCCTACTGTATATCTTAGTGGCACTAATCAAAATTAAATTTAGTACCTTCTTCTTCATTTCTGGATTAAGCTCCATTCTTGGTCTTTTTGTACTGACAAACTCTTTTTTGGTGTCAGTATCAATACTTATATTATGCTTCCTCTTGATAACCTCAGGGCACCTGTGCATCATGTTTCATTACATCATGCGATCAGGATGAGGACCTTCGTGGGGAGGATTGTCATGTTGTTTGAATAATCCCGCGGTACTCTTGATGTCCCCGGCGAGAAGGCTATGGATTAATAAAGTAGACTTCCTGTTCAGGCTACCAAATAACAAGCGTTCTCCTTATCGAACCTCTGGATTCCTTTACAATCCTGGCGCCAAACAGCCTTCCTACCTTGGCAACTACGCCTATCAGGTAGATGAATCATTACATTGGCGACGAGGATGGGATTGAACTTAGCAATCTTCCCACATATAAATGCTTGCATGAAGCTGGTCCCCATTTTTTTCGCGAGTTTTCCATGTAGCACAATCTGTTATCTGGCTTAGTCTCCAAGATCCTCTCTGAAGGTCCCGAACATACTGTGGTATATCATCTGCTGCACAATCTGGGATGACAATTCACCATTTTGTGACAATTTCTCACCAGTCTCCATCATTCTCTTGTACAAGAAGAAAGCCTCGTGACATGATACATTAATAGCATCTGCATCCTTTTGGCTAAGCTTAGTGACTCCTGACACAGTAGTTAGCATGATCATTGCAGCTGGTAGGATTGGGAAGAAAACCCTCTGATCTTGTCGGGTTGTTGTCATACATAAGATTTTTATATGAGTTGATTGGAGCACATTTACTAGGAGTTTTCCCATAAAGAGTGCTTAGAAGATCATGTGTTACACAAGATGAGAAAGAGCCCTCTTACTCGTCTTCAGCCATTTTGTCTTATAGTATGTGTTGGCTCGAAGATAGCACAAAAGCGCTGTCATAGCCCAAAACTCTGTGCCATAGAGCTCCTTTCTCTGGTGACCAGGTGCATCCCTCCAGCAGTATGTGGTGGCTACCATATAAGCCATAGAGACGGACAGGAAATAATTTTGTTGTGTCCCCATATCTAGAAATTGGCATGTTGTTATGGCCCACTCATAGCTCTGACAACCTTAACCCTAGACCGACAAAGAAGTTTATGTGTGGTCCAGCCACGCCGTATCAGTCATTTGCGTTCCCAGGTTTATAGTCCATATTTATAGTCTATAAGCAGGCATTTAAAAAACATATACCATATAATAACGTTAAATAAATTATAAAATAATAAAATAATACACCTCCATCGTTCAATAATAAAATCTACAGCAGTAACGAAGACAAGCAGACAAACACCTCCATTATTCAATAATATAATCTACGGCAGTCACGAACCCAAGCAGACATACACCTCCATCGTTCAATATTATAAGACAGTTAAGAAGTCAAGCAGACATTGTCTTGGTTGGAGCCAAAGTGTTAGTAAGTTGATAAGGGCTGCCACCACTAGAAGATAAACTGCTTCAAGACTAGTTGGTTTTACGTAATTGACGATGGTTTAGGGTTTTGTTGAATTTAAAGGGTGTGGGGAGATACATTAATTGTACGTTTCCAATTAATTTATTGTAATTAACATCGACATTAAATAAATACATTTTTGTAGGATGCCCGTTGTAGGGTATACTCATCAGATTAAGCCGGTGTGACCCTCTTCAGGTGACTCACTAGGGGTATTGCGGATTGCACAATTGTGAAGGGATGTCCGAGCGCTATCTAAGAGGAATAAATCCTTTGCATTCGCATTAACGACTGAAGAAAACCTTGGAAAAATACTTCGGTCAGATTTGCCGGTCGACGGGATTCGAACCTGGGACCTCTCGAATCAGAGTCGAGCGCTTAGCGCACAAGCCAACACCGTCAGTTTAACTTCAACATGAAATGTATAGGAATATGTTGCACAATGGTCAATTTCTGAGATTGAGATTTATTTCCAATTTATAACATTATTTAGTGATACATATTATGAAGATCTGTTTACTCACCAGAATATTGTTGGGTTTCACAGTTTGTATACAGACTGTTCAGTAGATGCTCTTTAGTCAGCTATCGTATAGATAGACTAGTTCAAGAGTGAAGTCGGAGAGCCACGAAGGCAGAATGTGTCTTTCGTTGGAAAACTGAACTTCTTATGTAAACAATATGTAGTCTTTCCGACACAAAATAATACATTTTTAGTGACGTATAACACTGATATCTTGAAGGATTCTTCTAAAGTATAGATGTGCTATAGCATGTTGTTTGTCCAATTTTGTTGATCGATTTATAAAGATTGTTATTGAATATTGAGTATATTTTGACAGATCCAGAGATATTACTCTAAGCAACACATTAATGTAATGTGTGGTAGTGAGACAATAATTGTTATGAATGATGACGTGAGTGATGGCACTTTGAATATTTTATTTCTTTTGAGTGCCGTTTAATGGTACAAATTTGAATGTATAATATGTGCCTCATTACGTTATGAATGTGTAAACTCGACGCATGTGTAGAAATATGTAGAAAATGTCCATTTTCTATTTTCGTGACGTTGAAACCGTTAACAAGTGCATCGAGTCTAGCTAGTAATACGGAATCACATTCTTCACCTGTGAGCCGTGCTTGTGTTGGGGGGTGGCAAAGAGAAGATGGGACACACTGTGTCTATGGGAGAAATGCATAAGGTGAGGGCATTGATTAGTAGGCAACGATCATTTTCTCACCTAGACCAAATGCTCTCGTGATTACACTACCAATTTAATGTGTTTACTTCTAAGTTATTCTAGAAGTCAGTGTATTTCCTGACATACTTTCTCTATGTTTCGCAATAGCAGATTAACTTATACATTTAATTAAAGGGAAGATTCGTTACCTATTAATGTGTTTAAAATACAATGTTCATGTAACTGACACCAGTTTAAATGAATTGCAGTTTTTATTTGTTTTACACGCAAAAGTGTTTTATTTCATTTATTATTTACTTATTTAAAAATTGTTTGGCTATCCAAGCTTCCCATTCTAGGCACCACCACCAGTAACTCATGATGCCATCATGTAGGACTCTATCCCTCGTTCGATGAGCCAAACCTCAGAACTCTCCAGAATGTCTCTGGTCCTTTTGTTGATGTCAGTGCTGCCTGCCACTTGGGGGTCCTCCAAGATCATTCCTCCCAGAGCGTTGCAGGCCACAAATAAGAAATTTGAGCAAAACATCAAGTAGGTTGCATCAGCCTTATTCACTGCTGTTTGCTTAATGACAACTATGTAATCATCGTCACCTCTGAGCATTGCAGCGCTGGCCCAATTAGCAACCATCCTTGCATGACATTTCTTCATGAATTCAACTATGATTTAATTCACTTTGTCCGTGGCGTCCCTGGCGTGGTGAGGGCCTCTGATCACAAACCCAGAAACTTCTCTGACACAAGGCTCTCGAGCATCGTCTTCCATTAAACTTTCGTCTCTCGACGTGCTTTCTTGATCAGAGCTGGAATGCGATGGGTCTGGGCTCCCAACCACATCTTCAATGACTTCGTAATCCTCAATGTCCCCTAAGATCTCGGCTCCAGGAAAAGACTCAGGATAGTTCTCTAGAGAGTAGATTGGGAACATTACACACACATTGGGAACGCAACACAAAGTTGGACACCCCAAGCTCTGCAGCTTTCGCCAGTAGGTGGACGGGAGTGCACTCAGACTTGGACAAGGAGACAAGAGGGCGGTATTCTGACCCAGTCAACCCTGACATGAGGTGCATGAGTTCCATCATCCATGTTGAGAATAGTCTGTGAGGCGGGGGTTGATATTCAGATTGCTTCATACCTTTTGCATCAGCTACGTACGTCCTCCCTACACCAAGGACATCAAGTAGTTCTTCAGTGTCAGGAGTGTCGACCTTTGCTCACCTTCCCTTCCTTAGCCTTAAGCCGACCACCTTGAAAGGTGTTGAGTTTTCTTTCATTATTTCACGATCGGCTTGAAAGACACCCAGGACGATTGAATCGGAGTCCTGTTTGGAGTGTTGAGACACGAAATAATCATTTTCAGATTCTTCCATCACCCTGAGGACCAATTGGTGACTTGAATTTCAAGCCTGTCGATGTCCTTTCTCTCTGTTGTTCTGAAATTCCTGCAAATGGGGTCTGGAGTCAATCTGCCCCTCCACTGCATGATCCCATCTCTCTTAAAGCCACCAACCTGGTCGTCAGCTAGGGTTGGGTTGCACAATTTCTCCAGGAGATCCTTGGGCTCAACTTTGACTGCAGGAGTGATGATAGTGTTGGGGGCATAATCCTCAGGGACTGGCAGGTATTTCTGGGACATGAACGTTTAAGTCCAAGCCTCCAGCTCAGTGTTGAAATACTCGCAGTTGAAGATGGATTTGGCCAGATCTGGGTACTGAACAGAGGCCCTTCTCGCATGTCTAAGCTGTCAATCACTGCTTTCCTTTTCAGCAAGAAATTCTTGACTTTGGGTTCACCTCTCAACCTTCCAGGGTGATCGCGCCAGGCAATTGCCTCTGTTAGGGGATGACACAGGACCAGAGCGCTTTTAGAAGGGATTTCATTCTTTTTAAGTGAATACTCTCTCAAGGCCGCTTCTTCATCTAGTACCACTTTTACTTCAATGAACTTCCTCTCTTGAGTGTCGACAATGTCCCATGTTTTGCTGGGTGAAGCCACTCCCCGTTCTCTTGCAAATCGAGCATGTAGATTCGTGGCTGTGGGCATCCCCTCCAACAAGTGGAACCTGTAGTCCTCTTCGGCCTCTTCATTGAGTGTGTTGGGGGGATCAGGCTCCGGATCTTCTTCTTCATCACTTTCACCATATTTCATGAGCTCATCCCCCCTCTTCGTCCTCTAAACATTCCATGAAAGGAGAGGGGGCTCTGGCTGACAACTCAAGGCATGACTTCTTGGCCTGCACTTAATCTTCAGCGTTGGCTTCTCTCCTTCTTTTGAAGCTACCGATTAGATATGAGAGCAATGCCTGCTTCTCTTCCAGATTACAAAGCAGAATGCAAACCATGTCATGCTGGAGTGACTGTTCTCTTTGGCGAGGATTGTCATGTGTCCAGTGGACTCCTTGGACACCAAAGACATTTTAGACATCCTCAAACATACAAATGTGCCTTGTGCAATGCCAACTCTTCAAATTTGCTAATAACTTCCATTCTGTAATGAAGTTAAACGTATAACTACGAGCGTTTAGTTGTCAGTGGTTCATACCCTCAACTAATGTGCTTACTGTTATCTGTGAACTTACGTTGCTAGTCGTATGATATAGGCGTCTGCTTCAATATATGGTCGAAACTCGACGCATGTGTAGAAATGTGTAGAAAATTGTCCTATTTCTATTTTCGTGAAGGTTAAACCGTTAGGCGAGTGCATCGAGTCAAGCTAGTAATACGGAATCACATTCTTCACCTGTGAGCCATGCGTGTGTTGGGGGGTGGCAAAGAGAAGATGGACACACTGTGTCTATGGGAGAAATGCGGGAGAGGATGACGTCATTATGAAGTCATGTTAACAATAAGCTGCCACCATACGCGAAGTTAATGGCCGGGCGTGACGGACTGTCTGGAAAACTTATGAATTTAATTAAATGACAATGCTCCCTCAGCTGGGATCAGTTTGGATAATTATTTGATGTCATCCTTGGTAGTATGGGAAGTAAGGCATGAGGCGAGGTCTTTTATTGTTTCAACAACATCCAAGGACATTTTCTTGATATATTAGGTTTTTTAGTCTACATAATGCTATATATAATGCGATTATAAGCAAGTGCCTATATATACAGGTAATATGGTTCTTCTACTGACCTACGGAATAATATAGTGACATGGTGCACTCACCAATGTCCATAAGAGTTAGGAGGGATGATAAGGGAACAACCAGCTTGATTATCGAGGGAAGAGATAGAAAGCAACTTGCTTCTAGCGAGGAAGGTTCATATAAGATAATATTTTGTAATGACTAAATTAACATGTTTAATTTACATGGTTAACAACAAAGTGTAGGCCTTCTCACCAATGGCTTCGGGATAATTTGTTAGGTTGATAACGAGCGACTTGCTCTATTATCGAAGAAGGAGATAGAGAGCGACTTGCCCGACTAACTAGGAGGGTAAGAAAGCAGGTGTAACAGCTTGCTTGGCTATTAAACCTGAGAACTTGGTAGTTAGGTTTAGATGAGATTCAACTTGAATCAAATTCAGAATTAGATTGATTCTTTTATCAAGTAGTCGGGTTTATATACGATTTGATCCTTGGTTAATTGAGTAGTAGAGCACATCTTGCGGTTGTCCCATACGTGGGTGTAATTAAGTATCCTGTCTGATGCATACAATGAAACTATTACATGAGAACTTCATGTTGTTGAGGTTTTGGTAATGAGGGCTTGCCATCGTTTGTACTGTATAGAGTGTTTAAGCTAAGATATTCAGTAAAGTCAGCCCTCCCTAAGATAACCCTGTGCAAGATCGCCCCCGAACACGTATACCTGTCGAATCGCATCAGTGAGTGGGTGTGTGGCGGAGGTTAAATCGTAGATGTCGAGTGTTTTAGTGCTTTGCCATTGGTTCACTTGGGGGTCGTCGCTTGTTGGTAAGTTGTAATGTTTGCGCACAACTGGGAGTGTAGGTGTGTGAATGCTGTTTCCATACTTCTGGTAATATGCCAACCTGCGGTTGGGTACGTCAATTCGAATGAGCCGTGCGAGTAGTGATGCAGCTAGAAAAAAAAGTTCCAGCCTTCGAATCTCCTGAGCGTCTGGACATAGGACCTTCCAATTTACAAGATCGGACAGATATGGCCAAAAGGAGAATTCTATGAAATTTTCAGACCCCTATCTCTCC
>JAMZAV010009558.1:0-54044 GCA_024449915.1 Sweltsa coloradensis | reverse complement strand
AGAATGAATCCATAAACAGTAGATAAAATGGCGGAAGGAAAAACTGTCTTCACTGAAGAGGTGGAGAAGGTGCTGGCCAGCAACCTTTGACTATTGACTATCTAAACAAATCACAAAAGAGTCCGACAGGGTCTCTCTTTCTGCATGATACAAATGAACGTGAAATAATAAACATTGTTAAGGCCTTTAAAAACAAATTATCTAGCGGTCATGATCAAATACCAATGCTCTTAGTAAAGAAATGCATCCTATTCATTGCTGAGCCACTAAAATAAATTTTTAATGAATGTTTATCATCAGGAACCTTTCCGGAAAAACTAAAAACTGCAAAAATTGTTCCACTCCTTAAAAAAGGAGATCACACAAAGCTAAACAACTACAGACCAATATCCCTCCTTCCAACTTTCTCGAAGATTTTTGAAAAACTCATTCTTGTAAGAATAAATTCATTTTTTGAAAAAAAAAACTTTTCTCAGATCACCAGCATGGCTTTAGGAGACAAAGATCAACAAGTACCGCTGTTAACAGATTTATGGTAAAACTTATTGGGGCCCTTGACAAAAAGAAACATGCAATTGGTATTTTTTTGACTTAACTAAAGCCTTTGATTGTATCGACAATGACATTCTCACATACAAACTATATTACTACGGTGTTTGCAGAGCATCACTGAATCTGATTAGTTAGTTATTATTAGGGTTTAAGGGCACACAACACTAAGGTTATTAATAATCTGATAAAATCCCATCTGAGAAATCGACATCAATATGTGGAACTAACAACATATGACTCGAAAGGAAATGAAAAGAAAACTTTATCTCGGGAAATGCTAAGTACAAGTGGAGTTCCTCAAGGATCCATTGTGGGCCCCCTATTTTTCTCTGCGGGCAGCATGGAGTCGGTTGCTGCCGCAAGGATCTTTCTTCGGTCCTCAGCTACTCGGGGGCTGGAGTACACAGAGTTTTATGGCGATGGTGACTCCAAAGCCTACAAAACTGTTGTGGATGCTGACCCATACAATGGTGTGAGATTTTAAAAAAGGAGTGTATCGGTCACTACCAGAAGCGCGTTGGCACTGCGTTGCGAAAAAGCAGCCAAAGATGCAAAAACTTGGCGGACGAAACAAACTTACTGCTACAAAAATCGACAAAATGCAGAACTACTTCGGTATCGCATTCCGAGAAAATACAGAGTCGATTGAGAGCAAGTCTCAAGGCATTATGGCCTCGCTGTACCATCTGTCATCAACCGATGAAATGCCGCAGCATGGAAAGTGTCCCACTGGCGAGGCTAACAACCTATAAACATAAGGTTGGTTTGCCCTTGGATGTGGTTGGTAAAATCAAACCTACATATGACAGACTAACTGCACCTGAAATGTTGCTTTAGTGCCTCAATGGCAAAACTCAAAATGCCAACAAGTCTTTCAATGGCACTATATTGAAGCTGTACCCAAAGGAGGTGTATGTTGGCAAAACAACCCTCAAACTGGGTGTTATGGATGCTGTGTGCCACTTCAACTGCGGGTCTCAAGTGAAACTTGCCATCCTACAACGGTTGCAAATCAAACCGGGCAAATACACCAGAAGTGGAGTCGAGGCAGCGGATAAATTGCGCATCGCGGCATGCGGACGAAACAGTTCTGCCGATGTGAAGAAGCGAAGGCGGTGGATTCGCAGTAGCAACAAAAGAAAATCTGACACTCACACTGCAACTGAGGGCACCATGTATGGAGCTGGAGAGTTTGATGGCTAAACACAACAAATAAAGTGAAGGTAGGCTTGAAAAACTTGTACCCATATATTTAACAGGCTATTTTTCAAAACTAAAATAAATATTCAAAATAGATATTTAATTTGAAATGTACTTAAGTATTGCATTTATCCATCAAAAATATTTTATAACAGACATAAGAACTTTCATTGTAACTGTCAAGATGTTGTTTTGATTAATTTAGTTTGAATGGCCTTGAATAACAGGCCTGAACAGTAAAAAGAATGTTGGCAAACATTGGGACACTCGGCGCAGTCAAAAAATGCCCTTCTTTAGTGAAGTAATGACCCGTAATGAATTCCAACTGATTACACGATTTATGCATGTTTCTGAGGTGAGATACTAATTCGAACTCTGTCAATACGACAATGACGATTATTCTTTATTTTTTATTACGTTTTCACAGAAGTAATGGGTGGTTTGCAAGCTGTGTTCGGTCGGGGTCATTTTCAATTGGGGCGACAAATTTCCGCAGGGTGTCTTGGAGAGTTTTCTTTAATTACCCGATACGTGTAATGTGGCATTATACGTTTCGCGGGTGTCTTCCGGTCGGATGATGGCATCTCCCATTGCGAGGAGTGGCTTTTCGAGGATGCGGAAGGTGCTAATTTTCTATTACATGTCTATCTCTCTCTTGGTTTCAGATACAACAGGTTGAGGTGCAAGATGTTCGGGGAGCCCGCGGACGACCAGCAGTTCCTGGTGGACGAGACTGGAACGAAGACTCCGCGGGTTACCCAGGACATCTCGCGCCTCACCTACCAGTACATAGGAGAAAAGCTGAGTTGCACAGATGCCCGCAAGGGGCTCTCCTCCTCGGCGGCGGTCTCGACGAGGGAGGAGAGACTGAACGTGGCGGACTCCATCGGTCACTCGTTCGACACGGCCAGACGTCACTACGTCACGCCGAGCGAGCTGACCGTGGAGTCCAACGCGGACGCCGTGAACAACGTTATCCTCGGTTAGTACGGTTCAATTACATCGTAACGATGGATTCACCATCACGTCTTGACAGGGGCTTAATAGTTATACGCACCTATTTTTCGTCTGTGCAGCAACGGAGCAGCTCGAGCTACTCAAGACAACTTGAGAGACATATCCCCGATGACTTCCCCGCCGACGAGGCCGAAATGAACCGGCGGCTTCGCGACGTTGGCGGTTACGACGCCGTCAACGTAACCAGCACAATAAGGCGGACGCTGAGCGGCATATGGTCGGGCAAGGCCAAGAGGCCCAGCCCCGTCGTCACGAGCCAGCCACAGAACGGTGAGTGTTTTTTTTTAAAAACAAACTCAATTGCTTGGTTTTTGTAGGCCAATTTTTTATCGACGTCTTTGTTTGTATTTTTTTACAGCTATGGACTACATGAACTTGTACTCATATGTCAGAGAGTGTGTTCGCCCACGAGGAAAAATTTCCAGAGACCGTCAACATATTCAACAAAAGAATACAGATGAACGGCGGGTATAATGGAATCAGAGTCGACGGGCACACGTATGCAACACTTAAGACTCTTTGGGCTCAACGGAGAAACAGATGATGAGATGATGAGAATGCATTTGCAAGATTTTGCACAATGGCACACCCATGGATGGTTGGTTGGGTAGGGTGTGGGAGGAACTTGAAGTGCAACCACCTCCACGTGGTGAGTTCTGGGTAGTATAGTTTAGACAATACGAGCTAAGAGTTGCACAGTTAATAATTAATGAATCTCGCCACTGGTCCGAGCAGGGCTCCGCAAGACAAGCCAAAACGACGCATCAACGATCTCCAGACCCGAGCTGGGTCCGGCGAGATAACACTGGAAAGAACGTCAGGCCCGAGATGGACCCCGTCGAGACGACACTGGAACGAACGTCAGGCCCGAGCTGGACCCCGGCGAGAGTCGACACGGGAACGATCTCCAGACCCGAGCTGGGCCCGTCGCGGGACATGGCTACGTCCTCCCTCGGACTGGACGAAGACTTGCACGTCAAGACCATATGCCCCAACATGTATTTTTTCGGAACTCGTTCGGTTATTTCCCGTGTGGCATAGCTGGGGCGACTTACGCCCGTGCAGGGGTCTCTCGACTCCTGCACAGTGTGTATATATATATATATTTATTTGTTTTTACGCATATTTTCTCGGATATAATGTGACATAATGAAATTCTTTCCAGTTTCCGAGTTGAATAAGTTTTATTACTAACGTTTTGGACAGTTCTCTCTGCCCATTCTCAGGTAACGACATACAACTAAAAAACATTTAGTAAACAAACAAGACATAACAAATAATATAAAAGAGAAAACAAGTCACTGCAACTGGTCAGCATTACATTTCAGATCTTTGCGATGACCGTAACAGGTGTTTGGTAGGTGAAGCTTCAGGTGGCTTCTTTCTTCTCCTATCCACTCTAGCTGGAGGAACTACTATTATTACTATATTGGAATACTATTCACTCAAAAAGACGTCAACTAGATGAGGTGAGTTAAAAGTTATATGATTCTCATTGTACTTTATCAACATCTCTTCACGCTGCACTATGGTATCAAGTAATGATCCATCAATTCGGGTCCACTCAGTTTCTCGGAGCAGAAGAGCTGATGCTGCGTCGCGCAGCTTTTATCGAAGAGGCGGAAAGCGTACATCGATGGGAAGCCGAAGAAGCACGTCTCCGTGAATGGGAGGCCGATTGATTGGATTTTGCTTAACGTCTCATATTTATGCAACTTGGCTAATCGAGACGAAGGGAGGGACGTAAGGGATGACGCGGGGGACAAGGGTGGACAGGCCTGTGCTGGTCAGAACCAGCCACAAGCGTATGGGGAGGGCAGGGGTTCCCCCACGTCGTGGCTCGCCGTGAGAGGGGGCATGGGCCGAAGAGATATCAGCTGAAGAAAGGAGTCGGGCTGGTAGCTGGTACCACGAACGGCTGCATGTTGCCCGTGAATGGGCTGAGGAAGAAGAGCGTCGTCTTCTTCGAGAAGTTGAAGATTCCGAGGCTGTACAGGCGCGAGAATGGATCGCGGAAGTGAGGAGGAGGGAAATGGAGGAGATTGAACGGGTGAGGAGGGAAGAGGCTGAGGTTGACCGGGTGCTGAGGGAAGAGGAAGAGTCTGAACGGATGAGGAGGGAAGAGGCGGAGGTTGAACGGGTGCTGAGGGAAGAGGAAGAGGCGGAACGGATGAGGAGGGAAGAGGCGGAGATTGAACGTGTGCTGAGGGAAGAGGCCGAAGAGACTGAAAGGGTGTCAGCAGTGCAGGCTGAGCGTGTGCGGTTAGGACGTGAGTTGGAGAATTTGCAAGATGAAATCAATGCCCTGCTACGACAGGCCGAGGAGGATTCCGAACACCAGCAACGCTGTGACGGCATTATGCTGGTGGCCGAACAGGGTCTTACTTGACTTCTTCGTAAAGCGTATGGCCAGGTAAAACTGGTCATGCGTAATACCCCGGCGGATGAAATTAACAATCAGCTCTTAAAAACCGTTGTACAAAACTATATGTGTCTGATATTAAATTGTACACCTAACGAACCCTCGGACGTGATCCGCCCCGTGGCTATGGAAGAGTAGTTTTTAAAATTTATTTCTTTTAATTAATTATTTTATTTTATTTTACCACTCACGTGCTGCGCTATTATTAAAGAACACTTTTGTGACTTGAGTAAAGCTGTCAACTTATAATTGACGCAGAAAAGAGTTGGGACCCACATACTGTAGCTTGCGCTAGACGTCTACAGATGCGTCTGGAAACAAACTGTTTGTTTATCTTCTTTGCTCACAAACTGTTTGATATCCTTCAGAAAAAGGCATAGCGGTCATAATATTATGCAAGAATGAATTAAAACCACGACTCAGTATTTCCGCTCAAAACGTAATGAAGAAGCAGTCGCACGTTGTGTGTAAGAATCAACCCGTTTATTGCCTGAAATAAATGTCTATGTCACTGAAAATCAAATTCAGAATGTAAAACGTCTGACATATGAAATATTGGACTTAATGATTGTACAAATGGATTCAAGAATCGGAGATTTTGAATCCATAGCCTTTGTTGAACTTGTTAACAACGATCTTTATAAAAAATAGGGAACGCATTTTCCCAATGAAAAATTAAATCTTCTGAGTCAGAAATATCCTTTCTTTGACGTTAATTTGTTAAAAAGTGAACTATCCCTGATATACTTTGATGAGAATAAACATCTAGCACCCTTCGATTGGTGCGATTTACACAATGGCCTGCAAGAAACGTGTAAGCAGACAATAAAGCTTTGCGTCTTATTTTGACATTTCCGGTAACCACCGCATCAAGTGAGAGGAACATGAGCACGTTGAACGAGTAAACCATTACTTAGAAATTCCATGACCAATGATCGCCTGTCTTGCTTGGCTAGCTTAGCAATTGAGAAACGGTTACTAGCGGACTTAACAAACGATAAACATTCTAAAGATCGTGTGATTCATTTGTTTGCGCAACAAAAACATGCGCGAATGTACTTTTAAAAAAGAAAGAATGTGTATATTTCCATCAAATACTACACACCTGAAAAAGAGAGACTTGGAAAGCCGTAATGTAGGCGAGTACAACAAAAAAACGTAGTAGTAGTTATTAGGGCACACAACACTAAGGTTATTAATGCCCGTATTCTCTTTTATAGTGATGTCCTATTTTTTAAATCCTATTGTACAGCTTTGTTTTTTTTTCCAGAATTGCTTGTTCTTTTAACCACATTGAGCATGTGCGTAACCGGGCAGAACGTGGGCCCTTGCAGTTTAGACAGCGCGGCTTCTCCTGACAAGGAGGTGAGTGAGCCGGTAAACTACAATTTGGACAAATTTCTTCTGATGTGCATCTGGCCTGTATGTGGTATTGTCATCTTTGCCTTGTCTGTGGGGCAACTAAACTTTTTTTTCACTTGCCCAATGGACAAGTTAGTTAAAAATAGTTCTTAAGCTCTGATTTAGCATTCTATTGCATACTCTACGTAATTAATGACCTACTGATTGTGTATGTTTAAAAGGTTGAACGTTCCAAGCTGAGACAGGCGAAGAAAACACAGTAGCAAATGCTTTAAGAGAAATAAAAAACGCAAATCCTTGGCTATGGAAGGAAATAGAGGAACAGAAGGATCATGTTTAAGAGCTCAAGGAAAAGAAAAGGAAGCGCTAGGAGGAAAAGTAGACAACAAAGAAGATAAAGAAAATAAACAAGAGGAAGTAGAAAAAGACGAAGAGGACGTAGCAAAAGGAGGAGAAAACAAGCGGAGGAAAACTGAAAAGAAGCAAAAGTAGGAAAAGAACAGAAAGAGGGAAAAAAGAACAAAGAGATTGGATTGTATATTGCTTAACGTCTCATATTTATGCAACTGGGCTAATCGAGACGAAGGGAGGGACGTAAGGGGTGACGCGGGGGGACAAGGGGGTGGACAGGCCTGTGCTGGTCAGAACCAGCCACAAGCGTATGGGAGGGCAGGGGTTCCCCCAGGTCGTGGTCGTCTCCGTCCGTGTTGCCATTGTCGTCGCCGTCGGGGAGGTAGTCAAAGGGAAGGGCCCCGACGACGACCCAGAGCTCGCCATTAGTTTCAGGGAGAAAACTCCCCTTCTCACGGGCCAAACCACGAGAAGGTTGCGAGTTGGAATTAAGGGGGAAGAAGAACAATGAAAAAATCAGAAAGAGATAGAAAATTAAGATGAAGATATGGAAGACATTAGAATTCACGTCAAGGAAAATCACCTCTTTTGACAGCGACGGTGAATCGGTAGATCACCACTCCAAAACGTCAAAATCACAACTTATCACTAAGTTAGTTAGTTAATGTTATTTTAGGGCACTCAACAGTAGAGTTATCAGTGGCCATGTGAAGTGTATTGGAATATTCAAAATTGTGTTTTTCCATATTGTGGATTACCACTATATTTTCTTCTTTTCAAAGGGAGGAACGTAAGGGAAGACGCGGGGGAATGGGAAGGAGTGAGGATGTTGGATAGGATCGGTTAAACTGGGTGGGAACGGAGGAGTGCTCGTTGCAGAGAGGGCCGGCAAGCATGGAGAAGAAAAAGTGAAAGAAGAAAATAAATATGAGTAAGGCTGTGTGAATGAAGAAAGGTGTGATAAAAAGTTGCGCGAGAGCTCTCTCTGCTTGTTGAGTTGAGTTGAGATGTTAGAGATGGAAGTCAAACACCTGCGCAAGAAGCTGCGGAACAGCAGGGCCATGCTGGGCCTTGTTACAGGTAATGATTCACATTATACATTTTGTGTAAGGCCTCAATTTAAATTTCTGCTGTGTGTTTGGCATGCATTATGCATAGTAAGTGTAGACTATTTGTTAATAAGGCCTTCATTTGAACATTTTATTCATAATCTAAGTCACATCATTAAGGTAGGCAAATATGTGAGCTAAAAAGGAGAACCGACCCTTAGGGTGAAGAGGTAGAATTGCGAGCAAGAGGCAAATATAGCAAACAATGTGTTAAAAATTCGATTTTCAGATTATGACGTTATATGCTACCTAGGAGTGATCTGTACTAACTAATACACTACTGATTGATTGATTGGATATTGCTTAACGTCTCATTATAATGCAACATGGCTAATCGAGACGAGGGTGGGACGTAAGGGGTGACGAGGGGGGACAAGGGGTGGACAGGCCTGTGCTGGTCAGAACCAGCCACAAGCGTATGGGAAGGGCAGGGGTTCCCCCACGTCGTGGTCGTCTCCGACTGTGTCATCATCCGTCAGTGTTGTCCTTGTCGTCGCCGTCGGGGAGGAAGTCAAAGGGAAAGGGAAAGTCCCCGACGACGACCCAGAGCTCGCCATTAATCTTAGTTCACAATTTCGACCATAGATGTCGTTAAAAGCCTTTTCTGTGAAGGTCGGCACAGGATTTCCAACTTAAAACAAACCAAACCTTAGGGTGATATGGAGAAAATGTAAAGCACCCTAAGGGTCGGTTTATTATTTCACTCATTTCTTCTGGAGACTCTTATTATTTTAATTGTATTTTTGTGTGTTTGTATTTTTTTGTATTGGAAGGAAGGTCGCAAGCATGTAGCCTCTGCGTCGCACTATCCGAATAAAAACTCTATTTGTGTAAAATAGCCTTGATGGCACGGTTTTGAATTGCCTCAAGCTTTGTAAAGTTAGCTCTAGTTGTCGGATTTCAAGCAGGGATACCATAAGTGATGATAGGCCGAATCAGAGTTATATATGAAGATCGAATTGTACGAGGTTTTGAGCCGTTTAAGTTTCTTGTTACAAGTCCAAGTAATTTTGAGGCACGATTTCTTACTAATTCAGTGTGCAAATTCCCACTTTAGATCATTTGATAATGTAATTCCGAGCAACTTAATTGAATCAAATTTTAGGATAATTTTGCCTTGAAGTGAGAAGTACACATTCTTGAAATAAATTTTTGATCTAGTTAATGTAAACTATTGAGATTTTAGAGAGTTCAGGGACATTTTGTTTATTGTGGACTGTTTGCGTTCTTAAAATTTCAACATCAAGTATTGATCTAATGGATCATAAACGTTGAATCATCAGCAAACTGTAGTAAGGTTGAAGAAACATATCACAACACAACACAACACTTCAGCGCCAAACGAGGACACAGGTAAAGTTTCTGCCTGTTCTGCATGTGAAAGAGGAGATTTACCACAAAGAGCACACAAATGTGCCAAATGCAGGAAAAATATCCACGCATTGCCAGGATGTTCTGAAGGCATTGGTGAAGAAGGTTATGGACAAGAAAGAGTATGCACTGATTGTCCAAGTACAGTAAATGTGCACAGCACTGCTAAAACAACCGACATGGATTCAGTATTCGGAAATAATACAAGGAACCCGCCAGAGGAAAATTGGAAGAGACTTAATTCAGAAAATGATATTCCCATCAAAAAACGACACCATGGACTAAGATACTCCTATGTATACCCTCAAAAAGTTTGGTTGACGCTGTCTATATCCTCATTTAAACAGCTTAAAACCAAAATAGGCAATATAAAAAATGGCAATGCCTGCAAGCCTGTAAAGATGAACAATACCTTACAGAACACATGTGCTTTCGATGCTCTGTTGCACAGGTTGGTAACTATATTATATTGTGACTATGAAGACTTCCGTCAACAAGCTGATTCAAGTTCTTTACCTTACATAGAGATCGTGAGAAAGATGACTACACAGGGTGTTTGTAAAGAAGTTTATGAAGCTCGCGTCAAAGCACTGGTAGATCCAGATCAGTACCAAACCACGACAAATGTCAGTATGAAAATTGTTGCATGTAACGCAACAGTAGATAGTATTATACGAAAATTTGTAACACCAGAATTTATGTCTGTCGTTGAAATGGCATCTCTTGTCTGTGTTAGAAGTAAGTGGAATGGTATATCTATTTAAAGCGGAGAACGGATTGTTACCTAAATATATGTCTGAGAAAATAGTAAAAATAACGAACGTACATGGATATAAAACGAGAGGGGGAGAACATAATATTTATTTGGACTCATGCAATAGGCAACTGAAATTCAAATATTTATTTTATGTAGGAATACGCAAATATAACATGTTACCAATGGAAATTAGATTGAGTCAAGATGTAAAAGATTTTAAGTACAAGGTTATATTGTTTATAAAGAGTAGAAATGTACAGAAATGATAGGACTACCTATTAATGTTATTACTGTGACCCCTCTATACTCAGGCTTGCAATATTAAAATACTGGTAACTGCTTTTTATGTTATTAATTAATTTTTAATTTTAAGTCTAATTTTAGTTTTTAGTTTGGTTGAGTTTTATTAATTTTATATGTATTTTATTGTGTGTATATTGTATGAAATATGAATATGTCTGTATGGCTATTAGCGCAGAGTCGCTAAATAAAGATTGAATTGAATTGAAAGTCGTAAGAATATGTTGTTTGGCGTGTTCCCTATACTTTACCATTGCTTGTGACTAGGACTACGACTACGACTTTATGTGAACTGGGCATTATATCACATAGAAGGGCAGTCAAAAGAGAGTCGTAAGCCCTTTTCTGACATTGAATGAATACTTCTTTTGGCAGCTATATTGACCTACCAAGCAATTACCTAACTAAAGTTAGGACTTCAAAGGAACTTTCAGAAGTAAATAAACACTGCCTAGGACTAAAACAACTTTTTGTTCCAGAGCAAACCAACTCAAAAGCGAAAGGGAAAATCATCCTATGGCAAAATGAAGCTCTTACAAGAAATAGAGGAAGTTGTGGAAACCCCCCCCCCCCCCCCAAAAACCCTTCATCCCCTCCCCGAAATCTTCCTCCCCATCAAAACTCTCCCTGTCCTCATCTCCACATTCCTCATCTATCCCGAATCCTTTTACTCCCTCCCCTGCAGTTAAACTAGATCCGTCCCCTGGAGTTGAGCGACCGCAGTCCCCCTCAGTCAAGCGTCGCCGTGTTGAGGTAAGCACTTGAAATTCTACATTAAAATGTATCAGTCTTCTATCTCTGCCTTCCCAAGACCTCATTTTATATTCTAGGACTCATTTCTCGGTAAACCTGAGTAGGGCATACATCTACTGTAGTATCAGTTGACAGGGAATTTTATTTAATTCTGTTTATTTCATGTTAAATATTTGTTCCGAATGTAACTAACAATGTTCGTTATATTTTATTATTCTAGCTGTAAAATTTTCCTGAATCGTCTGGGGGCGAGGAAGATCACGACTCCAAAAAATCGAAAGGGCCACTGATGACAAAGATAGCCATATTAAAAGGGGATAACGCCCACCTCAGAAAGGAGGTGGCGTTATACAAAAACGTGGCCATGCTCAGTGAAGGTAAGCTTGCGGAGGGACTACAATACATAGGCCTACTATGTAAGGCAGACTAGGTGTTATTCTTTAAATATTAACAAGTGGGGCATAAAGTAGGGGTTAAACTTATTAAACCATTATCAAATGCAAACATTAGGCTTATCAGTGAAGTTATTGGTCTTTCCAAAAGAAAATTTATAGCAGTTATTGGATTGAGGGTTTTTTATTTAATAGGTGGGCACATTTTCTGGAACAGGCCTATGCACTATTTAATTTGAGGAGTTTTTGAAGTTTGGGTAACTTTGACTCTGTAGCCAAGAAATAGTCAACTAATTTACATGCCTATTCATGCTGAAGGAAATTGTGCTTTTGCAATCTGATGACAAGAAGTTATGACTTATGGGTTGTGACTTTTTGCAATTGCAAGTAGGCTCTACATGACTACTCACAACATCTATAACAATTTAGAAGTGCCTTAGTCAAAAACATGCATTAATTGCTCTCTAAAGAATCTTGAGGAAGGCAAAAATTAGGAATGTGCAATTCCCGTCCATAAGTTTGGGTTCGATTCCGGTTTCGGATAGTTTAGGTAAGAACTTTGAAGAGTGAAGAGTTAATTAATGTAAAATTTGCAAAACCTGCAGCAGCAAAGTGAAGAACCCTCAAGTTTGTAATACTGGTGTAGCATAGGCCTAATTGCTACCTTTTCCTGGACTCGAGGCCTAGGCCCGAGTTCCAGAACACTGTCCTTTGTTGAAGTGTTGACTCGAGCGCAGCTCGCCGCAATCCAGTTCTCTGATTGGCTGTGCTTGAGTCGCGGCGTACCAAACGCGAGACAGTAAACGCACCTTACTACACGTTGGCGCGCCGCTAGCAAAATCTAGCGGGTCGCAGGCTCCCGGCGTCACTGACTACTTCCAGTAACAAGGACGATCACGTCGTGGACTTCTTTTATCGATCTCATTCAAACACCCATATTACCCGCGAAATTTCAAATTTGTAATATACATTTTTCGTTCGGAAATGGTCGTAAATGACTGTAAAAATCCCGCTGTCCGTTTTTCACCCTAATATCCGTTAAAACGGACTATGTCCACGTGACTCGAGAAGTCGACGAAAGAGCATGCTTTACGGGCAACCACTAGCAGTGCACAATATCACAGGTAGAATGCGCTACCACTGCGGCCATGATGCTCTCCCGGGAGAGTTCTTTGTTATCGACTTAAAGGAGATAAATACGCCCTGCAATACATCGATAGTCGCAAAACTATCGACAGCACAGCACTTGGTTCGAAATCTTGCAAGATGTCAGCTCTGTTGTTTGCTTTGTTGATTTGCTGCAGTTAATTATTTTGGCAGCGGTGTATTACTAATTTCTTTCGAACTACTAATGAGACAGAACCCACAGTAACACAGGTTAGTAAGCCTGGGCCTACGCTTTCTCCTGGCGCAAACGAGCTTTCACCCGACCCTAGACCTAATCAAATAAATCATAATGTTAAATGTAATAATATCCATTAAATAAGAGTCCATTATTCATCTCCACCTTGAGTCTACGTCCACTCTACAAAAGTAGTAAATAGTTATTGATTGGAAAACTCGACTCCAGTCAATCGAGTAGGGCCTATCCTAGGTATCTCTAAACGCCGTCAGTCAAGGCCACAGCAACAGTCCTCTCAACATGAAAAGCTGGCCCTCTGTGGCCAGAAAAGTATAGACTCGTTTACATTGCAATGTAATGTAAATATCGTTGAAAAAGGTAGAACGACTATCGGTTAAACTTGGGATAAATGGTCCACGGAGCGGTGACGACACATTACAATTATTAAAGCCTTTTAGAGCTATCTCCAGTCTGTAGTGCACAACACACTTATTCAGGTGTAGTCTAATTAGTTTGTAATGTTGCAATTCTTTTAGTGCTGCCACAGCTAATTGAGACGCAAAGGAGCTGCTGAGAAGCTCAAACAGGAGCGGCAGGGAACTAAATAAAAACTGCCCCAACACCACAACAATTTGCCTATCTCGGACTTTCTACGGCGCCTCACTCAACCTATCCCACCACACAAACACACGTCCTGCAACATTGAATCGGTGGTACCTTCTACCGGTACAGTAGGCCTACTTCTAGATTGACGTATTTTATTTTATTTTAAAATTCCTCACTTTTTTGGGTAGGTAGTTTGGGAAAGCTACTTCGAATAGTTTTATAACACCAAAATTAATAACTGTATTTTTTAATTGGATATTGCTTAACGTCCTCATATTTATGCAACTTGGCTAATCGAGACGAAGGGTGGGGACGTAAGGGATGACGCGGGGGGACAAGGGGTGGAGAGGCCTATGCTGGTCAGAACAGCCACAAGCATATGGGGAGGGCAGGGGTTCCCCCACGTCGTGGTCGTCTCCGTCTGTGTCATCATCCGTCCGTGCTGTCATTGTCGTCGACGTCGGGGAGGTAGTCAAATGGAAGGGGAAAGTTCCCCGACGACATCCCAGAGCTCGCCATTAGTTTCAGGGAGAAATGAATGAGATTGATAGTTAGTTAGTAATTAGGGTTTAAGGGCACACAACACTAAGGTTATCAGTGCCCGTATTCTCTTGTATAATGGCATGTTATTTTTAAATCCTATTGTACAGCTGTGTTGATTTCAGGTATTTAAAAACATTGGTTGTGTTCACAGATTCATCAGATAAAATTTCTTTTAAATTAGGTTTTAGTTTAAAATCATTCCTCTCGTCCATGTGTTGAGGACATTCTACTAAAATGTGCTTAACAGTTAAAATCTCACCACACTGCTCACAGGGTGGTGGGTCTTCACCTTTTAAAAGGTATCCTTGAGTAAGATGTGTGTGTCCAATGCGTAGACGGGTCAGAACAACCTCTTCGCGTCGAGGAGAGCGCCTTGAAGAGATCCAAGGTGTTACATCGCCTTTTATTTCGCGAAGCTTGATGAAATTTGTGTAATTTTAAAATTAAATGGCAATGCCTTACATGCACTTATGTGTGAAAATGATAGCATAACCAGTAATTCATTCTATTGATTGTTTATAGTAACCATTTGTGTTCACAGATTACGTGCAGGAAGTGTTTCCTGGCCACCCGGATGGATTGTGCTGGACACTCCGAGCTTGTTATATGCAATAAATTTATAACAATGCAGACAACAACCACCTAAGATTGAATAATATTCTTGATTTTGAACTGACTTTGATCGAAGATTTAAATTGTACACAAAAATTACCTACATCCACACTCAACCCACATGTATAAATATATAGTAAGTACCCTAAATCAAATGGGATGAATAATTTTTCCCTAATAGTGCTTAAGTAGGCTATTTCTTAAAGGAAAAATTTTCATTTATTGTACCCTCCTAATTTCATTGACTGTAGGGACCAGGGTAGTAAATATTTAAGTAGCCAGTGTGGTGATTAAATTTACCGTACAAGAGTGTCCCTACTTATGTCAAATATGTATGTTTCAGAAATCTTCAGAATTTTGTTACAAAAGAACAAGAACAACAGCGAGGGGTACATCATTAGAGAGATGGGTTGACATAACAGTTATGTTACGTCCCGTATTCAAGATCTGCATGACAAACCCTTCCGAAAAAACGCACGAATGACTCAATGACAGCAACCGACAATCCCACCCACACGAATACAGACAACACCACACACACGACAACCTACAACACCTCCGACACATTCACAAGCTGGTTTTGAGCTCAGAATTGTTGTTTGTAATGTAAATAAATAGTTTTTATGCAACGCAAAAATACTTTCAGGTAATTACCTGGAAGCTAGCAAAAATGCAAGCAGGCAGAAGAGGATTCAGACCTCCAACTATCAGACATTAATAAAAACCCAAAACGCAACACTTAATCTAGAAAAGTTCTTCAACCACAAATCCGACGATTGCCTTCAGCTTGACACTGACGGTGAGATATTAGAGTCCCTCAGCCTGGATGAAGATCAAGATGAACAACATGACATCCGCATTTCCCCAGGGATGAAGGTTAATTAAAGATAACATAATTTGAGAATGATATAATTAGGCTTAATTAAAAAGTTGTGTTGTATAAAATAGACACTTTTGTTTACAGCCTATCAACCGGCAACAGACAACGGTCAGGGGGTGAATATTCATAGTATTCCCTCACACTGACACCGATACTGCACATTCAAGAAGTGGTCGGAAGCTGTGAGCAAACTTGGCGGAAACGTGTGGAACATGTTAAGAAGGTGGACAAAACGTACACTATTTTCGATCGTAAACACGATGATCATGACATTGTCATCCGATTAGCCAAGGATACTTCAAGTGAGGATATTATTGGATATTGCTTAACGTCTCATATTTATGCAACTTGGCTTATTATTAAGGAATGAATAATGAAATTAATGAATGAAATATAAAAAGAGTTGGGGAAAAAAAGTAAAGTACATTATTTTGAAAATAACAATTATTTTTGTGATTTTTTGTGAAGAAGACTTGGTGTCTCCAAGTAAAGTTGGAAAAGTTGGATGGTGGTTAACAGTATTTCATAAAAACAGAAAAGAGCAGTGAAAACACATTCACAAAAGAAAAGACGCCTGGAGAAGAGAGTTTGCTAATCTTGGGACCTATTTAAGAAGAGTTTGACAAATATTTCCATAATGTAGTTTACAAAAGACAGCTCGTGTTTTAACACCAATGGTCCTCTGGCCAGAAAGAAAGAGAATGCATACTATTAGAAAACGAGATTATACTAAGTACAATGATAATCTCAATATGTATCTATAAGATAAGACTGGCTATTCAACTCTGATAATGCAGATAGTGTAGCAAAATAACATTGTTAATAATATTGTTGCAGGTCTAGACATATTTGCCCCGGCTAAAAAGAGAGTTGTATCTAATCGAAGCTTAAAATACCCTTGGTTTAATAAGGTAGTAAGTGGACGCACAAAACGAAAGAGATTATAGCTATTGAGAGGGCAAAACTAACTGGTAATATACATGAGTGGGGTACATTTATAGGTAGCTAGAAATAGTTTACTAGTACTCGTAGAGCAGAAAAAATCAAAATACTATAAGAATGTTATAGATAAATCTGTTAACAATTCTAAAGAAATGTGGAAAACTTTGAAAAAAGGAAAAAAATAATAATACTTTGAATGATGAGACATGCGAAAAAATTATATTTAGTAAGGACGGTGGTTATACTGACAATAATGTAGCTACTAACTTCAACAATTTCTTTGTGAATAGTATAGGAGAGATAGTAAATAATATAGATGGAGCTAATGTAGATGATTTTGACACAAACCACATGCCTCAGGAGCCTTTATGTTCACTAAAGAAATTCGATATTATTAATATTAAAGAGCTAAAGGAAATTGTAATGAATCTGAAACCAAAAAAGGG
Organism: Sweltsa coloradensis; assembly: GCA_024449915.1. Classification (NCBI taxonomy): domain Eukaryota; kingdom Metazoa; phylum Arthropoda; class Insecta; order Plecoptera; family Chloroperlidae; genus Sweltsa; species Sweltsa coloradensis. Next base: position 37,087 of record JAMZAV010009558.1, on the reverse strand, counting down.
AACGGAAGAAGGTATATCTGTGGAAGTATTAAAAGAATCTTTTTACACGATTGGGTATGGACTGCTTCATGTAATAAATACATCCCTAGACTGTGGAAAAATTCCAGATGGATGGAAATCATCGACTGTTATACCTATTCCAAAAGTGCAGGGGACGGTAAAATGTAATGAATTTCGGCCTATTAATTGCTTACCTATTTATGAAAAAATTCTTGAAAAAGTTGTACATTAAACAATTACTAAAATATTTTGAAAGCAATGATCTTGTTTATAAAAAAAAAATCAGGCTTTAAAACTTATCATTCTTGTGAAACCTCCTAAAAACTTCCCCTTAAATAAAGGGCTTTTGAAAAAGATGAGGGCCTTGTAAAACTTTTGAAAGCGTTTTTAGATTAAACGGGCATTTGAGACATTTTAATAGAGACATTTTTTTTACAGAAATTGAAACGTTATGGTATTAAAGATTTTGCAACCAACTGTTTGTTATATTTTGGAAAAAGGGGTTTTTAAAAAAAAGGGTTGAACGTCATAAAAAAATTCCCCGGGGGGAAGAAAGGCCCCGTTATTCGAAAGTTGTCTGTGAAGTATGGCGTCCTAAAAAGGGAAAAATTACCCCCAAATGAAAAAAGCTTTGGTCTTGTGAAAAAAAACGGTACATCGGTTTAAAATTTTAAAAAAAAAAATTATGAAATAACCCGGTTTGGGATCCTGGTAAAAAACCCTTGCCAAATCACTAGATCAAAAAGGATGACTTACCATTGGGGCAAGAAGACTTCTTCAATTAACATAACCGAGGCCTAAAATTTGTTTTTTGGAACAGAAACCAAAAAAAAAAATGGGTGCAGAAAATTTTGCAGTTTACAAACCTAAACAGACAACCCTTTTAAGGGGGATTCCAATGCGACGGTAGATCCCCCCTTTTGGGAAAATTTTTTTTTATAACAAATAGGTTTAACTTTTAAAAAAATTTAACATAAAAAAAATAACTTTTACCCGCGCGGCAGACGTGCGACCCGGGCCCCGTTTTTTAAAATTTTCCAAATCCCCGCGATTTTTGTTTCAGTTCCCAGGGTCTAAAAGCTGGAAAAAAAACACGGGTTGGTTGAGTATTTTTTTCCCTCGAAAAAGAGGGAAGAAGAATTGTTACTAATTTATCTTAATAAATTAAAAAAGAAGTGCCCTAAACCAATGTACTTGGGCTACGGACAAAGAGGGATTTAAAAGTATTCAAATACAGAGACTTCTTTTGGGAAAAGGACAGTGTTTGGGGAAGTTTTCCGGGGCTTTAAATTTTAAAACCATTTCAAAAAAAGGTTTTGTCCCTCAGCTTCACGAAAACAAAAAAAGGGTTCTATTATAAATTAAAAAAAAACACTTCCAAATCGGGGTGGCAGCTCCCGGCTAGACTGCTAAGAGGCAGTCGATTCGCCCCGGCTCAAGCCGTCTAACAAGAGTAGCGTCGGTTGCGGGGCCCACTGCCCCGTCTTTGGGAACGGGTTTCCCATTTGTTCAAGTAGAAGGAGTGTAAACTCATTTTAGTGTTTACAGTGGTCGCGCGGCATGTCGTATCACCGTCGCATTGGAAATCCCCTTTACCGTGATATACCGCACTATGTATGTGTGTCCCCTTTTACCACCAAAACTTTAAGCTTTGTAAATTTCAGAAGCTCCTTTTTTTTTACCGGGGAAATTTGATGAAAAAACGGGATTGAGATGAAAAATCCCAATTTCAATTTTTTTGCGGTGTCCCCCGGAAACCCTATTTGCAACAAAAATGCAAACAAAAATTTAGCTATAAACCCAAAAAATCGAATTTTTTTTGAAAAAAGGGCCCAAAAAAAACCCAAAAAATGCGACAAAAACCTTGTTTATTAGTGACTGATTTTGCAAAAGTATTTATTTTTTTTATAAAAAGGGCTTTTTTTTTATTGCGCCTTTGGGAAATTTTTGGGTTTTTTGGATGGGGGTTTTTAACCCTTGTTTTTTTTCCTCTTTTTTTTTGAAAATTGGGAAAGCGGGTCCCGGGGAAATTATTTAAAGCAAGGTTTGTTTTGTTTTATTTTCAAAAAGGGCTGTGCAAAAACCGGGTTCGAAATTCAAACCCGAACTCGAACCTTCACGGAGGTTCGAGTAAAAAAAATTTTGGGTTTCGAAAATCGAACCAAAACTCAAACCCTCCCCCCAAAACGAGAATAAAAATTCAAAATTTCCCAATTTTTGGCTGCACGGGTTTTTAAAACCCCGCGGACGATTTCGTGTGTAAAATCGTATTCAAAGTCAAAATATATCGCCCTGGGAAAAACGCCAGTAGACAATCTTCAAACCGGGTCGCGGTCCTCCGCCCCCCCCGTATTTCTAGGCCTAGGCTTTACGTATTTGGATTGTATTCAAATTTCGAGTTAAAAAGGGAAGTATTTTTACCCAAATTTTTTTTAAAACAAGCGCGTTAGTTATAAAAGGTGGGGCGCAAATCATCGAAAAGACTAGTCTTCGAAAGCATTTTGTGAATCTAGCTGCGAAGATTTGGGGAAGGACGACGACTCAAAAAAGTAGGCCTGGGCCCCTAGAAACCCCAACCATCAAAGCGTCGACTGGGGCTGTTCTACGAGTACCCAAAACCACTCCATTGCCATACAGGCCTAGGGGTAGATTGTTTGAGACATTGCAATTTTTAAGATAAAAGGGGCATACCCAAATTTCCCTGGTGTTCTAGTGAAAAGATCCCCCACTAGGCCTAGGTTGGGTCTGGGCCCTAGGGCCCTACTATAATTGCATCAAGCGACAGTAAAACATGAAATTTATTATATCTGACAGTGCCCAACTTTTGTCCTAGGCCAAGTAAAAAGCAATTAAAATTTTCAACACTAGAACAAACCCCAAAGCGGGGCCCTTTTCCCCCACAATGGGCCCCTGGGCCTACCATTAAAAGGTTAGCGCTGGCGACCCTGAAAAAACCAGTTGGGCCCCCTGTTGAACCTTTTTTTAAAGTACGATAAAAAATCTATTTGTCTTAAAGGGAAAAAACAATTTTTTACATCCCCCACTTTTTACAACTAAAACTTTTGGTTCGCCTTTATCTGGGAAAAGCAGGGGAAGGGAAATATGATAAATTAATCTCGATAAAGAAAAAAAAAAAAAAAAAGGGGTGGCAATTGAAAAAAACGTCAAACGATCAAAAAATTTCCCCCAAAACAAACAAATGCACTGATGGAAATTTATACGGGGGTAAACTAGGAAAAAGGGGTTTGGACGAAAAGGGGGTGACGCGGGGGGCAAGGGGGGACAACCCTGTGATGGTCAGAACCAGCCACAAGCAATGGGGGGCAGGGCCCCCCATTTTCTTGGTGGGTGAAAAAGAGGAGGGACACCTAAAAAATAGCAAAAGCTATCCTAAAACGAGAAGAAAAAGGGTAGCCTGCGCATTTTACGACATCGACCGCTGCCACAGACGGGGGCCCCCCAAAAAGGGAAGACGCCCAAAAAAGCGCCCCTATAATAATTAAAAAAATTGTTTGTCCTACCAAACCGGGGATTTAAATAGGAGAAGGAAAAGGGGCTTAAAGGACTTGGATACGTCCACCCCCTCGTTGGCCGTTTTTAAATTTTTTTTCGATTTTTCCACAACTGACAAACGGGCAAAATTCATGCTTTTTGCCCATTTTTTTTCCGTTTTTTGGAAGATTTTCTAAAAAGGGTTTGGGCTTACCCTATTGCCTTTCGAGCAAGGGGGTATGTCACCCTCAAGCACTATGCCGGCAACAAACCCCAAGTGCTGATATGCACCCTAACCTGGGGGAAAGAAACCAATTTCCCCCTTAAACCCAAAACGGAGTAGTGTAAAGATGCTCATGAAACACAATCTATGTTTTAGAAAAAGGGAAAACAAAATTTTTTGAGATTTGTCCGAAATCAGACAGGGGAAACTTGGCCAAAGGGAAGTTTGGGTAATCTTAGATGATTTTTCCCTGTAAAAATATGTTAAAAATTTCACCCCTTTTAAAAACAATCAACAATTTTTATACAGTCTGAAACTTTCGGCTTTAAAGAATTGGAGGAAAAAAATACGAAAAACTTGATTCAAAAAAAGCCTTTGTTAGTTTTTTAAAAAACTAAACTAGACCTAAGATTCAAAGGCCCAAAGACTTGTTGGATTTCCCACGGGGGCCCAAATCCCTATAATTGATAATAGAAAATTAAATGAGGGGGAGTGATAGGGGCCCGTCGCCCCCAACCCAAAACGCCCTCTATTCTTCGAGTGAAAAATTAAAGTGATTAATCCAACTGCCCAACCCCCCAAAATTTTTAAAAGGGGATGAAGCTGCAGTGGTTTTAGAGTAAAACTAGTAATGTTTCTTATCATTTAGGGTCTCCCAAATTTTTGGGAGGACAAACACGCCCGATCGACAATTCCGAGATTGTAGACCCGTCCCCTTTTTTGCACCTTTTGGGAAAGGCCCCCCAAATGTCGAGTCGAACCTTATGAAGACCCCACCCCGACAAGTAACACAGATAATAACTTTCCCAAAATAACTTGCGTGCCTACATCCCATCCCCCAAGGGGCGCCGGGATAGGGGGGTATGGTGAATTAAATTTAAATCATTAAAATTTTTTAAGGGTACAAAATTACATTCATTCACATCTAGGGACCCTGAGAAATAACAAATAAAAGGACTTCTTTTTCGTTAGAAACACTACTGGACCCCAAGATTCCCAGATATTTTCATCAATATTGAAGTAGCTTTAGACCCATTGCCGCGGGAAACGGGATTTCCCAAATTTTAGTGAACTTTTTTTGAGAACGCGTTGTTTTGGGGCCCTAATCAGGATCTTTAAAAAAGGGTTTGGGGTATTCTGATAAATATTATTAAAAATATTTTGTTCCCAGTATAAACAAAATAATTTTCATGTTTTTGTGCCCAGTGTAAAGACTAGGATTGATGTCGAGTGCCCTAACGTCATAAAGTAAAAAATAAACACAGGGGGTGGTGTGGGACCTCCTAGACAGCATAATGGGAAGAGTAAAAAATTAAAATGAGGTCAAAGAAATGGTATTTCCGATTATTTTATCATTTTTTTGACATGACCATGGGAAATGCATGGTTGCTTTACGGCATAGTTGATTTTCGTAAAGGGGGTCTCGATAAAAAAACCATCCCACGGGATGATTTTGATTTTAAAGTGGAAACCGGGTTTTGTGAAATCACGTTACCATCGGTACGGCGGGGGGGGGGGGGGGGAGGGAGGAGGTAAAGAGCTCTTTACGTGCAAATTACTAAATGTTTTTTTTTTGTTGTTTGTTGTTTGTTGTTTGAGAAATAAGTATTCCCAATTTTAACTGTTATCAAAACACTTTTCGCTAACCAACCTTGGGCATGATGTTGCTTTTAGTCCCACTCTATTTTTTCCAACCCTTAAAAATAAAATAAAAAAGGCTTATTTTTCCCCGTATTATTTTGCTTTTAAAAAGTCAAAAAAAAAAAAACTTTTTTTCCCAAAAAAAATAAAAAAATCTGGCAAAGGGGAAAAAAAAAAAGTTACGGGTTTGGGATTTTTTTTAACTTTTTTCCCGGGACAATAAATCCCTTTATTACCTACAAAAACCTATGATGGTGTTCCTTTGTAACTAAGTTTTAACATTTTGATAAAGGTAAAAAATGACCTTTTCCAAAAAAGTTTCCCCTATGATGTGAAATTTGTACAATAAATCTGGGGTTACAATGTATTTTTAATTTATATTCCCTGGATTTTTCCCGGTACGGACCTCTGCCTAGTGATCGGGTTGGGCCCCGTCACGGGGCTCTAAAAACATGAGACCTGAACGTCTGGGGGGGACAGGGCATTGTAGTCTTTAAAGTTTCTGGGGGGTTCAACAACTTAGGTCCTTTTGGGGCTAAACTAGCTTTGGTCGACCCCAACCCCACGCTTGCGGGTTTGCCAGTCAAAGCTGCTTCCCGCTGCGGGTCAACCCCGGGGTGGGATTTCATCACTGTTTAAACAGGAATATTCATTTTAACCCTTTTCCTATGAATACAGGGAATTTACTCATTCTTTTCATTCATCATTCACTAAAACTTTTTTTTCTCTTTTTTTGACGGGAAAAAAAATTTTAACTTTTCTGAAACTTTGGATATTTTTTGGGGCGTCATTTTTTAATAAATTACATTTTGTTTGATTGTAGCAAACATCAATTTTGGTGGACTGTTGTTGTTGGGTTGTTTTTGACAACGATGATAATGTTTCTATTTCTAATATTTTTTAACTAGTTCAAGTGAAATGGGGGGACCCAAACAATATGATTTTTTTCCCAAGTGGGTATTTCCGTGATTTTTTAAATTATGACGGCGGAGGTGATGGACACGTAAAGTAGGTGTGAATTCCGCTGGGACGGGATTCGCGACCCCAAAAACGTTCTTTTTTTTCCGTTTATGGATTGTTTTGGGGAAATAAACATTTTTTTCCCTTTTGTTTTATTGATTGAATTTTGTTTAAAAGTCCCCATTTTTATGCACTTTTGGCTAATCAAAGACGATGATGGGATAGTGGGGGATGAAGTAAAAACAGAAGGGGGGGGGGAAAAACCCGGTACCGGGGGTAGCCTACTCCTTTCGAAAAGTACCAAGGGGCCCAAACGGTTTTTAACGCCCCCCATCCGAAAAGGAAACGGTTTTAACTTTGACAGTCATATAGGTTCCTCCACAAACTGGGACTGCCGACTGCGACAAGGAGAACAAAGCCGTTACACTGCTTTCGAACCCTCCTCTGCTCTAACCAGCGGTATACGGAGTTTCGGGAAATAGAGCGGCCCCACCCACTCTACCCATGACCACGCCCGATTCGCTTTCCCTTGGGGTGTTCGAGGGGGAAAACCTTTTTTAAACGACTCGGAAAAACCCCGCTGGCTTTCCCTTGATTTGGGTTGGTCCTGATAAGACTTTGTTTTAGCTTTCCATTACCTCAAAATTTTCTAACTGAAACATTATGAGCGAGGAAACCCAAAAATATGCCTAGGGTTTTTTTCTACTCCAGGTAGGGGCCCCCTGTAATAGAATTTAACCCAACTTTGACCTCAAAAAATAATTGCAAAAAGATTTTTTTTTCTCGATTTTATGTTCCCCCGTGATGATATTTAAAAAAAATGAAAAAATTTTTCTCAAACTGAGCCCCATTTTGTTTTTATTTAAATTTTAATTTTAATTTAATTTTTTTTATAATTTAAGTTTTTTTTACAACATATTTAGCCTTTTAAATGTGTTGTTTCTTTTTCCGAATGTAATATAACTACTAAAAAAAAAATTTTTCGATCCAATTAATGTTTTAATACTGGGTTTTTTAATTAATACGTCCCGCCCCAAAAATTTTTAAAACGGGAACTTAAAAAAAAAAAAATACTTTGGGTTTTTTGTCATTCCGGGGTCATAAACGACCTTCAAAAAACAAATTTTCAAAAATGGTGTAATATTTTTTCTGATAACTTTAAATTTTTTTGTATAAAAAAAAGCTTAAATTAATTTTTTCACATAATTAAATTTTTTCACGGGAAAATTTCCAGTACAAAAGGGCTAATTTAAAATAATTTGCACACTGTAAATTTTAAACATTTTTTTTAAAAAGTATTTTTAATGCAGGTCCAAAACCCTGGTTTTATAATATAATATTTTAAAACAAATTAAAGTTAATTAAATTTACATAGTAAATAATTAAAATGTAAAGTACCGGGGGGGGGGGGGCCCCTGGTTTTTTAAAATTGGGGGTATTATGAAGAGCGTTTGAAGTGGCGTTAATATTAGATACTTTACTAAATTATTTTATAAAAAAATTTCAAAAAATTTTTGTTTGGGGAGGAAGGGTTTTTTTTAAAAAGAAAAAAGGGCATCCAATCCAATCGTTGTCACCAACATCTGCAAACCCAAAACCAGGAGACGCGCTTTTAAAATTTCCCCATTTTGAAACTTTTTCTAATTTTTTCATTACTTTTCAAAATTCCACCTATCCATCTAAATCAAAACCCCGTGGGGGTTTAAAAAAATTAGAGCATTCATTTCCTCCGCATTGACCACATCCGGTGAAAAAATTTCCCGTCCATGCTTTTTTAAAAACTGCATCGTAAAAGAGAAAAGTTTGTGGGTAAGGGTTTCAATTTTAAACTTAGATAACCCAAAAATGGTCGGGTGCTGCTGGTTTGGTTTCCCTGTAGATTGCTGTTAGAACCCATTTTTCAGTCTCCAAACCCAATCATTTTCCTGCAACGATGTGTTTTTTATTTCCCCATTTGGACCTGAAGTAAACCGTAAGCTGTGAAACGAAGCGTAAGCTTCAGTGGGGGGTAATGTTTTTAGGTTGGTGTTTGCTGGCCATAACCCCCTTTCTAAATAAATTTGTGTGGCCCTAATTCGTTCAAAAGTTTTTGTGTGGGTTTTCATTGTATAATTAACAATTGTCCCTTTTACCCTTTTCGCTGAAAAATTTTTTTTCTGAAAAAATTCGTCCCCCAAAAAATTCTGAAAAGTGTTTAAAGTTGAATTGTACTTCGGGTAGGGAGACGCTTTTCCAACTCCCCAAAAAGTCTGGGTGTGGGTCAATCCTGTCATAGCGTGAATGAAAGGTAATCCTTTGGGAAAAACTGAACACCCAAAGTTTTTTAGTTGTTTTTTTTAAAGTCCCAATGTTTGTTTTTTTTTTTTGTTGCCGGGCCCTTTTTGGGTTCTGATGTGAAGGGAAACATGTGCCAAAGGACTTACTTTATTAAAGTAAAAACCCCAAAAAGAAAAGATCAAAAACTGTGTCACACCAAAAAACTATAGTGGTGCATCTTGTGCGTCTTTATAGCGCTTTTGGCTATCAACACGTCGGGGTCGTCCTAAGCCCTTTAAAGGGGGGAATTTTAAATGCTAAACTCAAAAAAAAAAATATTTCATTCGGCTAACTAGTAATGAAATTTTGCAATCAACAGAAAAAATTTTTGGGGGCCCCCATGGGCCTCCCAAAAAAAAGTGTGGGGGCTCGTTTGGGCCGGTGGTTTCGTATCTGCCTTTCCCAAAGCCCGAAGGTCCAGGGGTTTGATTCCCGCTTTAAAAACAGAAGTTTTTTAAAATTCTCATTTTGGGCAAGTCCATCAGTTTTTGTCCCTTTGGAGTTTTTAAACGGGGACTTTGGGGGCCGTCCTGCAACGAAGGGAATAATAAATTTCAGAGTTTTTCTGAATCCGGGGTTGTTTTATTCTGGCGTTTTATTTCCCCGGGGTGTTCGGGACTGTCCCTACCACTGAAATTTCTATATTTCCATTAAAAATATTTATCTTGGGGTTTGGGTTTTCGCTCACCTCGTGATTTCGTGGGGCCTGCAGGGTTTTCTTGGTTTGCTTTGATTTTTAAAATCCCCCATGAAAAAACAGTTATATAACTGAGTGGGGAGGGCTCCCCAAATAAAATTTCAATTTATTTATTTTTTTTATTTTTTTTGTCCAAAAACATGACATTTTTCGGGGCTAGGCCCAATTTGGGAAAATTTTCCCAAAGAAAAAACATGGGGGGCGATCTTTATGCCCCGTGACCTTTGGAGGATTTTTATCCAAAAAAAAAATTTGCCATTTTTTAAAGTACCGACAGCCTTTTTTGTAAATTCCCCTATAATTTTTTTTTTGTAAATTTGGGCAAGTAGTTTTGGTCAAATATGCTGATTACCAAGATGGGGTTTTGTTTTGGGAAGCAATTTTTTCGGTTTGAGGGGAAAATTTGGGCACGTTTCAAGACACGGTTTTTTTAAAGGGGGATTTTAGATTGGTACTTGCTTTGTATCCCCATGTGGGGCCAAAAAAGGGAAACAAAGGTTTAAAACCCATTTAGGATTTTTTTTCCAAAACAACCCAAATTTTCGCCAATTCTGGGTCAAAAAAAAATTAAAAAATTTGGGTTAAATCACAGTTAAAGTATAATTTTTTAAACACTCATTTAAGTTTTTAGTATTGTGCTTTAGATCACGGGTTTTTAAAAAAAATTTTTTTGGGGGTTTTTTGCCCCCCTTTTTACAGTGCAAAACCCCTTTCTACAAGGTGATTGCTAAGTAGATCAATAAAACCCTTTTTTTTATTTGATTTAAATTTAAAAAGAAATTTGGGGCTTTCTTTAGAGGGAAAGGTCTAGTTTGAAACAAAAATTATTTTTTTTTGGCCCAAGGCTCCTCCAACCGGGGGCTGAAATGGGTTGTGTCTTTTGGGAGACGGACCACTTCGTAGCCCTCAAATACAACAATTTCATTTCCGGGATCGTCGGTTTACATATTTAACATCTTTGGCCCCCCCCCCCCCAAAATTTCTTTTATAAGGGGTTTTTGATTAGATGGCTAAAGGAAAATCGATGTAACAAAAGACCACCATCTCGACAAAATCTGGGTTTGGTCAGGGGTTAACATGGTCTCGGGCCCCCTCATCAAAATCGCTTAAAACTAATTCGAAATAAAAGCCACACCTTTCCCCAAAAGAAAAGCGCGGCATAGCTTTGAACCTGTCTTTTATTAACTTATTGTATAATTTTAACTTTATCCCAAATTTTTCATGTATATTTCATGATTTTTATAACGTAAATTTGGGATTGTTTTAAAAATTTTGATGAATGTTTTTTTAATTGTTTAGTTTGTGTTACCTGACACTTGCGGGTTTATATTAATCTGTTTTTTAAAGACAAAACAATGTAAAATCCATCCCCGGGGTAAAACTCAGGTCTCCCCTTAACCCCAGACCCGGGGGCCCATCCCCTTTTTAAATTTTGAATTTTTTAAAATTTTATTACTCTATCGTAGGTTTTTATGCAATAAGGGTTATTTGCTTCAAAGATTACAATACAGTTTATTAGGTTTTTTAAAATTTGTAACAAAAAAGTGGGGTATTTTTAAATTTTCATTGACTTTTTAATTCCCTTTAAATTTGGTATTTAATAAGAATATACTTTTTTTCTGGGGACACCAAAACCTTTAATACTGGTAATTTACAAAAAATTAAAAAATTTTTCTTTACAAAAATTGTCGCCTTGAGGGCCCTTTTATTAAATATTGAAATATGATTTTTAAAAAAAAATTTTAATTTTATTTGGGGGAATTTAACTTTTATAACTTTTTTCCCTAATGGCCCGAACACGTTGACAAATTTAAATTTTTTAAAAATTTTTTGCATGTAAAAAAACTTTATGTATAGCCGTAACAAAAAAAATAATCAAATTTTTAAAAAAAAAAAAAAGCATAAAAAAAAAATGGCGGCTCAGATTTGAGAAACTTTTTAAATTTTTGTTAACTTCACCTGGTAAAAATTAATCACGACAAAAAATTCTGTTGCAATTATTTTTTAGGTTTTCCCCCCTTTTTTAAGATTTTGATTCCTTACTGTTCTTTTTTTAAAAAAGGTTTTTTACACAACGCCTTGCAAAAGGAGCTATTTTAGGATTTTTTGGGCAACCCAAAAAATCTTGTCTACACCCAAAATTTAGGCAAAAAAAAGAGCCTTAATCTCTTTAGGTTGTTGAATCGTTTTTTCCTTTACCCTTTTCCCATTTAACAAAAAACTTTATTTTAGGAAATTTGTTGTGTAGGATTAAAGGGAAATTTTAACTCTTTTTACACATTATTTAAGGAAATTTTAAAATGGGCCCCAAAAATAACAATAGAAAAAAGGGAGAAAGAAAATTAAAAGTCCGGGTTTCATATTTGCAGTATATCCCTTTAAAAGGGCTCGTTTTGGCGTCAAGCAGTACAAGCTATGCGAATCCAAAACAGGGTATTGCGTGGGTTTTTAAAAATGTCCCTCGGGAAAAAAAACCTTTTTGGGGTTGGGAAACTCTTCTACGCGATTATCTTGGGTTTTACGCAAATGTTTTATGGGGGGAAAAGACACAAATTAACAAGCTGTGTAAGGGAATAATTGGAGCTTTAACGATCAACCGAAATGGTACAGATTTATAACGGGTTTGCAGGGGTGAATATGGATACTTTATGGATCCAATGTTTTTAAAAACCCAAAACCCCAAAAAAAGGAGTCAAACACTACTCAAGTTTCTATACAAAGTACTGGGGCCGGTGAAATGTCCCAGCCATTTCCCTCAAAGTATTGTTGAGAGGTTGATGTTTTTTGAGTTGGCGGGTTTGGGGCGGGAATGAGAAGATAGTTTTTAGTTTGTCTGGGAAAATAGAGAAAATCCCCTTTAAACTTGTGTAGGGACACGAGTGCCCAAAAAGATGGCTAATACCTTGTAATATCGATAGTGGAAAAATTTTTTTTTTGGTTTTGAGGCAACAGCAGGTCTTTATTTCATGTTGTAGGAAAAATGTAAATGAATATGATTTGGCCCTACACTTGATAGCCCGCATGGGCTACCCCTGCCAGTATAACACTTTTATTTAAACCCCCAGAAGAGCTGGATCAGGGCTAAGGTCAGGCCCTACAAAAAAATATGGTCATGATAAAAATGAAGACACATCTTTAAAAAATTTCACCCAAACACTTTCCCTTCCCTCTTCAACCATAGAAATTTGGGAAAGGGACCCCAAACCCTCACTGCTGGGCCCAAAATGAGACCAAATTTTACAAATTAAAAACCAAAAGGGGGTCCAAAAAAACCCCAAATTTTTTTTAAGGGGGTGCAGGAATTTTTAAATATATTAATAAACAATAAACGGTGACCAAAAGACTATCATAAAATTCTCTTTGGGTTTTGGGGTAAAAAACCTTTTTAAATTTCCCTGACCATTCCGTCTTCCACCAAAATTTAAATTTGTACTAGTTTTTCTGGATATAGTACGGATTTTTAAAAAACCCGTCTTAAAAAAAAACTTTTTGGGTTGAAAAACTTCTCCGTTCAAAGGGGCCCGGGCCCCCTACCTGGAGCCCTTTCCCCGAGTTCCACCCCCCCCACGAGACGGACGGGACGAGGCGTTTTTTTACCCCGGGCCACGTTTTCCCGGTTTTTAAAAGGGCCCATTGCTATTCCGAGTTCGATCTGTCCCGTTTTTGTCAAACCCGCCCGTTAAAACAAACCGGGTGCTCAAAAACCAAACCGAGAGAGCCCCCCGAGGCCCCCCCAACCCCTTGGTTTGAAAGAAAACAATGGCGGACAACATCACTGCAATTCACGTTTTAGCGTAAGGAAATAATGTTTTATGAGCTTTGCGTGTATGTTATGTACAATATACTGTAATAGAAATGACCGCAGTTAAACTGCGCGTGTGTTTCCAAGTTTCATCTTCCACGGATTGCGATGTAATCACGAATCTATGCACCGAGAAGTTGCCCAATCACTGCAATACGAGGCAAAGGTAAGCTAAAACATCGCATTAAAATGTATATTTTTAATATGTGCGGGCTGACCAATGTAATAAAGGGACACATTTGTATCATTTCTTACGTATTTCTTCTATTATGTACGTCCCGCATTGATTGCAGTGGTTTTCACTAGGCCCTAGTAGGCCCTAGGCCTAGGCCCTAGTAGGGCTAGGCTAAGCCTAGGCTAGCCCTACACTGGGCTGCAAATCCGTTTCAACACTAGCCTATGCCTAGGCAAGGTAGCTAGGGCCTAGGGCAAAATCCATCATCAAATAGACCCTAGATTTTTTTTAGCTCCTTGGGCCTACCATTAGGCCTAGGCCTAAGCCTACTAAAATAAGTCCTTGGCCCTCAGCCTAGGGTAGGCCTAGGCCTAGCCCTACATTTAAATGCAAATAACGTTGTAGGCCCTACCCCAAATCATATGTAGGCCCTAGGGGTGTTGGATGTTAGTTTTTCTATAGGCCTCCCATGCTGCTAGCTTACTTACTGACTGAATTGAAGGTCAATTATAGACTAAAGGGGCCTAGGAGGCCTAGATTTACATGGGAAAAAACTAGGACCTACATGCCAAATCATTTTCTTGGCCCACTCACAAGTCGGTGTAAATATGTGCCTAGGGCCTATAGTTGTAGTAAATAGTCTTTGAAGATAAGCCAATGGCTAAATGATTTTATTTAGTGACTTCCTACGGCAAGAGTTATCCCTAGGCCTAGGCTAGACAGCGTAGCCTAGATTGCACGACTCAACATGTGATGCCTAGACTTATTGTTTCGCATTACATTCTAAAATTAACTAGGTACCGTAGGGCCTCGTTATAGATATCCATGGAGGCATAGTCTACCTCTGAATGAAATCACTGTAATTTTTTGTCTACAAGTAGGTAGGCCTCTTAGGCCCCTATGCTTATTTGGAACTTGTTTGGGTTGGGGGGATCCAACACCATTAAAAACACAAATTTTTGGGCCTAAAGTAGGTTAGTGGGAGGGGGGGGGGGTGTTGCTAAAAAAATTAGATTTCATTTGCCCTCCCCCCCCCCCACAAACCAAACAAGTACCCCCTTATTTATAATTTAATTCACCTCCCTACTTTGGGGCTACTTTCTGTAATCGTTAGCCGGTAGGCCAACCTAACATGGTACAAATATTTATTACAATGCCCACTCAAACACTAACACTCCATTCTCCATCGCTGGGTAAGCCCGGGTGTATGCCTACACCATCGAGACCAAAATTAAAATAAAACCTATCTACCAGCAACAGTCAATACTTGTACCGGTACCTAGTAGGGGGTAGGCCTCCTTCGGAAAACATAATATGTCATTCAGGAAATATTTCTACCTACATAAAAATATTACAATGTACAATTTGTTCAAAGGTGTTTATGGTCCTGTAATCCCGGTTTGGAATGATGTCGTAGAAGCTATCGATGATCTTGGTGTACCTCAAGCTTATGGTTTGTCCACCGACGTAGCCGTTCTCTTCCGGAAAAAACCCAAACGTCTGACCGTCAAAACACTATGCCACAGTACGGATCAGCCAAGGCATTCACCTGTTTTGAAATATGCCAAACTATAGAGGAAATAAGTTGTAAAAAATGTGTCTAGAAATAAAAAAAATTACAAAATTGTATGGTATTATTTCAGTTACTTAGTAGGCCTGTAAAGCCTTCAATTTATTGTAAGTTTACAGTAGCAGTCAGGTTATGGCATAGTTTTGACAAATGTTTTGTACTTTTGTTGTTTGTCCGACTGTTACTCCCCGGGGCTATTATGTTGTACTTTCAGACTGAAAAAGCAACACAAAATCAATACTAGGCCGTAGAATTAAAATACAAAATACTGTGTGACCTAGACGTCCGGTACCATTGTAAATGTTCAAATGAAATGGCCATCTAACTTTTATAAAATTGTTTTGAATAAAATCATGCATAACCTGACTTACGGTAGGCCTACCTGTGACAATGTGGTTTGTATTCTGCTTATGACTTCTACTATTGGAAGGTAATTTCTGCATAATAAAAGGCCTTACTTATAGTTATGTTTTTTTTTTAAAAAATTGTAGGTAAAAAAGTTAAAATTAAAAAAAAAATAACATTGAAAGTTTTCACTGAATTGGAAATTTTCAACATTGCATCACTACCTATATCTAAAATTGCATTAACCAACATGTTCACAATTCAATGGACAATGCCTTCAGCAAACTCCTTGTCATTAAGGCTTTATAAAATAATTTCAACAAACATATTAGTTGATTTGTTAATGGGGAGAAAACTTGTGACCTAAGCTGCACGCATAGACCAACCCTCTTCGCAGTTGGGATTACAATCGTAGTCTAGCTCGATGTGTTTCACTGAGCCATTGTAAATTGATGTCTTATGTTAGATTTGCAGGGGATTACGACTACAACAGAGATAGGTGTTTCTGCTTGCAAAAAATTTTGGTTTATTTTCCATGTTTAGTTCATTTTCAATATCCTTACTAAACTGTTGCACATGCATACAGTTGCCACTTTAATGAATAAATATGTTGGCCTAGGCCTACAAATAATTATGTTGTAATGTTGGGTTTCATCAAAACTGATGAAAAAATTCAAACTAGCCCTCATAACTTGGTAAGCCTAAAACATAGCCTGAACGACAATCATTTTGTCACCCAAGCCCAATGGCACACGTATGGTCTACAATCAAAAGCATAATAGACCATTTCTCATGGTACGGGATAACTATCCTAATACCTAGTAGCATAATAATAGCCAATGATAAATTTTTTGTGCAAAGAACAGCCTGTAGGCCCTATGCCATACTTGTACTGGGCCTAGGCCACAAGTTGTCAGTAGGATATGCATAGGCTAGGCCTAGTATCTATGGGCCAAAGCTAGGTAGAGCATTGGCCCTTAAAAGTAAAGTAAAATTTGATCAGCCTGTAGATTGGTAGGCTACATACGTAATACAAAAAAGGCTTAGGCCTAGACAGTAGTTTTCGACGGATGCTAATTTCTTTCGAGTTTTCTATCCTAGGCCTCTGTACCCTAATTTTTTTAGGCATAGGTACTAGGGCCTAGACCTAGGGGCCCACCACAATTCTGGTAATATAAATGAAATGAATGAATTGAAAGTAGGCCTAGAGTTAGGCCCAAGGTTTTCCCGGGCAAGGGGGGCTGATATAGGCCCCAGGCCCTAAATCTAATGTGGATGTTTAGAAGAAAGTGAAGACGTGATTACATTTTCAAGATAAAGCGTTTACGCAATTTATTGGCATATTATAACAAACAAGTATGCATATGTACGCCCACCCTAGGATAGGCAATTTTCCTCGAATATACATAGAAAATGAGGCGCCCTAACACGTAAAGATTGTCAAAGGGATTGCTCTGAGACAGCCTAGGGGTTAGCCCTACGAGGCTACGAGTTAAATTAGCAGCTGCAAACTGTGGTTAAACATTATTACACTGTTATAATGCACTTCACAAACGCAAAATTTTCGTCGATAGTATTATATAATAACGATCGAAGAATGATTATAGGCTAACAACGAGAAATAGGAATTGCAATGCAACTTTAAAACCCCAAATTAGCGTCAATGTTATTGTTTCGTCGTCTGCAGCTGTCTTTTGACAGCAAGCAGTAAACATGAAATCGAAGCACGCCATTGGCTAGAAATATGAAAAGCTGTTCACAACAAAACTAAATCAAATGCAGTGTTGACAACGAACGGGTTCTAGCTCACCCAACCGTCTCGTCCACTTTGAACTCGGGAATAGCAAATCGGCCGGGTACTGACGAACGGACGAGACGGTGGGGTTTGAGTCGTGTCGTTTGGCCCATCCTCCCGTTCCGTCCCCGATTTCAGGAATAGCCCTCCTGGGCCCAGGCGCGTGGAAAGGGGGGGATTGACCTCACAACTTTAAACGATCGGACTCCCATCCCAAAACAGCTATCTTGTGTCACGTTTGTCATGATGCATCCACCTACTATATAAATACTCAAAAATTGTACAAATTGTTACTTCACTTTTTTACCTTCGATCATGCTACCACTTCATTCTAGTAGTCTTTAAACTCAATTGTCAGTAAAGCATAAAAGTAGACAGCAAGTGGTCAAAAGGGGAAAATAATTTGGCTATTTCCTGGGATTATAATCTTCCCCACTTTACGAAGACCTGCGCAATAAACACGGGTTTAAATTGCCATCAAAATGTACCATCGAGTCTTGGGGCAAAATTTAAAACTAACAGCCGGCCTTTGTTCTGATTTGTTTATTTATTGAATCCATGGACATGTACATGGTACACATATCGGGTATACATACATATTCTAACCGTTACATTTCACAAATAACAAAAAAACAGATGACAAATAACAAATAAAAATTTAACGGAAACAAATACAAATTAAAAAAAAGGGGGAATACAAAAACAATTATAAATTTCAAATTGGAAAACTCTAAGTGGGGGGATTTGGGAATCGTTAGAGAATAAGTGAGTGTTATGTCAAAATTTTTGAACGGAAAGACGAAATGTTCGATAGGTGACAAGAAAGGTGGATTAATCCTATTCCGAAGTGTTGGGGATTTGGGGAAACCTAGGAGAAATTAAAGTGGGACCCCATTTTAGGAACTACATTTAGTGTTCATGGTTTGCGGTCCATACATTGAAAACACAGTAGAGTTTCGTAACGAAGGGTGCTGCAGGGGGTTTCAGTTAAAGAAAACTGTGCTTGAAAAACCCGAAAAAGGGGAAAGTGTAGGTGCGGAGTTAGAGCATGTGTATGCGATCAGGGCCCTTCGAACGATCTCTGTTTTCAATTTCACTCCAGAAGGGTACATTAAGCCAAATAGGGGAAATACTCCCATTGATTAAAAGTTTTTAGAAATAATCTGTTTTTTGAAGATTTTCAGTGCCAGGCAAACGGGGTCTCATTCAAAAAACATTAACGCATAAAACGAATTGGATTCCCAAAACAACAGGGGAAAAAAGACTGCAAATTAACTGAAAAGCACATTAAACCCCCTAATTTCGAGAAAATGGGTTCAATTTCCATACAGATTTTTTCTTACTCCTTTGCATAACTTTTTTCGACTGCAGCAGATATGAAAACAAATTCCACAGGCAACTGACACAATACTGCCTAGTTTTTAGAGGAAAATAACTTTTTTGCGCCTAGAAGAACAGCCAATCCCCTTCAAATCCTAAAAATGGGGGCTATCTTGAAGAAACCCCGAATGCGGGGAGTGTTAGAGAATGCATGGGGGTGGTTGGACGGGGGCTTTGATAGACGTTCCTTTCTTTTGATCTCGAAAAAACCATAAGGTTCACAAGCCTGCAAATGACAATTCGTAGCATACTTGATCTTTGGGAGGCCCTTGAATCAGAGGGTTTTTCATCTTCTCAAAACCTTTTAATAAAAGATACCTAATGAGAGGGACCAGCAGAAATAATTTTGATTTTTGGTTAAAGTTTTCCAGGGTTTTGATTGGATTTTGCTTAACGCTCATATTTATGCAACTTGGCTAATCGGGGACAAAGGGAGGGCCCGAAAGGGGGATGACGCGGGGTCAAGGGGGGACAGGCTGTGGGGTCAAAAACCAGCGCAAGCGAAATGGGGAGGGCAGGGGTTCCCCACGTCTGGCGTCTCCTTTTGTTTTCATCACCCGTCAGTTTTGTCATTGTCGTCCCCGTCGGGGAGGTAGAAAAGGGGAAAGGGAAAAAAGCCCCCCGACGACGCCCCAGAGTCGCCATAGTTTCAGGGAGAAAAACCCCTCTAACACGGGAAAACCACAAAAAAGGTTGGAGTTGGAATTTCCATGAGAAGAATGTTCAATTACTAATTTAATGGGGGGTTTAGAGATAGACGTGAAGTGCACCTAAATATCTGAACATCCCAAAAGCTACCATCGGGGATCACACCCCCAGACACACCCAAAAAACCAGCACCCCCTCGAAAACCCCCCCACAGTAAAAACCACCCCCCGCACACCACAGCCACCCTCTTTCAAACCGTTACCCTAGATAGAACCCTTATTTCCTTTCCTCCCCCCTCCTTCCCGTAGCCATTTTTCCTTCCACCCCCCTTCAGCACTCACCCCTCACGGGGGGACAGTGAGTAACCCCCAGGTAAGCAAAAGAAAACCTTGATTCAAATAAACTTTTTTTTTACTCCCCTCTGAATTTTTTAACTACTTTAAACATTTAATAACTGAATCTTTTAAATATGCTAGTCCTTTCGCGTAGGAGCTTACAATTTTATCTAGGTTGAAAGATGGGGGAGAAAGGGGAAACAGGTGTGACCGAGAAAAAAATTTCGCAGACATTGTGATTTGGGCCCGTGGTCTGTAAGGGGTGACAATGGGAGATTATTGGGAATGAACGAAGCGCTCGGTGTCAGAAAAAAAAAAAACCCCCTGCCCAAAGGTTCCAACAAAAAGGAAAAAAAGCTTTGATTGTCCCCGAGAGCTTGCCAAAATGCCTTCCCATTTTTGGGGGCATGAACACGAAAACTGTATCTAAAGAACATATATCAGTCGATGAGTGATTTTGAACCGTGCACATTGCACCGTTCTTTGTAAAGAAGGTAACCTGACAGCTAAAACCGCAGTTCCCTTTCCTTGCCTTGCAGGGATGCTGTAGGCGGAGACAAAGTGTCAGAGCCGGGTCGAGGCAGACCAGATTGTACACTGTAAAATTGTCAGTAAAACAACTATTAATCAATACTGTGTACTGGCCCCACTGTGATTTTCCTTATCCTCTTTTAATACAGTTTATTTTTTTGCCCCTTGCAGAGGGGCTCCCCGACAATTCTGTAGAGGAACCTTTCCGGTACTGGGGCATGAAGTGCTGATTGAAATAAATTTGGGCGTCGATAAAAGAGGAGAGCAGGCACAAATCAATGGAAAAAAATAAAAAGGTAAGAGAGTCAGGAAAGGGAAAAGGTTTGTTTTTCAAGACTTTTTAGAAACTGATGACAGGAGATATTTGAAAAGTTTTGGAGCCCGTGAACTGGTTACGAGCAAAACCTTTTTTACTCTCAAGTGGAAAAACAGGAAACTAAAAAGAAAAAAGGGTCTAGAGATGAATCGAGGAGAAGAGTTCTATTAATTTTTGTCATCTCGGCGACGAGCGCCCGTGTTTTTTTAGAAAAAAAATGTTTAAAATCTTTTGGGCCCAAAGGTCAGCCAAAAAATAGGGCCCAAGGGGAAAACCATGGTATGAGGTTCTGTGAGATGTGAAAATTTTTCCGGAGGGGGGAAAGCAAGGGTAGGGGAAAGGAACTTTTGAAGTTTTTTAAGGGGTACATTTTTGAAGTGTAGGTTTCTTACATAGAAGGATGATTTCCCTAGAACTTTGGATAAATTATTATAGACACATGTTCACAGAAAGAAAATCCATTTAAATACTAGTCTTCCGGAAGGGGTACAGTCCCACCACTTTTCCCAGTGAACCCCCCCCACCATTTAAATATACATTATCTCCCCTTTTTAGAGGTCGAGTTTGGGGGTCTAACAATACGACCCTTCTTTTAGTACAATGTTTATTACCGTTTAATGAACTTGTTTGGTTTTAGGGGGTATTGATTTAAAGTTCAATTTTTGGGAACTGGCTAATCGAGACGAAGGGAGGGACGAAGGGAGACGCGGGGTGGACAGGCTGTGTTGGTCAGAAAAAGCCACAAGGTTGGGGGGCAGTTTTCCCCACGTTTTGTGGTCGCTCCGTCTGTCATAAACCTCCGTGTGTATCGTCGCCGTCGGGGAGGTTTTCAAAGGGAAAGGGGTAAAACCCCGATGCGACCCAGAGCTCGCCATTAGTTTCAGGGAGAAAAAACTCCCCTAATCACAGGCAATACCACGAGAAGGTTGGGAGTTGGAATTTGATTCTTATTTTGGTCTCAGTAGGGAGATACAGTAGCGCAAAGTTCGAAGACGGGTTATTTGCCTATGGCCTCTGATAAAGTGGATGCACTTATGCAAAAGGGAACCAACCACCAAATTTTTCGATTGCGCTTTATTACTGATAAAATTCGAAGACATGTCAAAGCACATTTTGCAAATTAGAACCAACTCCTATCTGCATTGTGCTGCTACCTATGGGGTATTGAACCAACTACTAAGGCAGCTATGTGGGTTTCTGCATTTTGCAAAAGGGAACCATGACCAGGGAGTCATGCGGCGACGCGATGCGGATCCGGCGTAACCAGTTCTTCGTCGTACCCCCTAGGTTATCATGCCATCAACATCTCCTAGGTCACGGTTCTCTTCTAGTCTCGAGGTAAGTCGGGGAGGTAGTCAAAGGGAAGGAGAAAGTTCCTCGACGACGACCCAGAGCTATTGAATTGATTGTTGATCATATATTATATTGATTAGCCTAACTTGGTTGCAGACAATGTCTCGTAATATCCTGCCACTATAGGCCTATACGAGGAAAATATATCATTTTATATTTGACTGACTTTTGGTCAATTGACCAATTTTAATATGACCGATCAAAGTACCATCCCTAATAATATACTCCTTACTTTATACCTCAGATTCAACCCTTAATAAATGATGGCAATGAACTTGACCCAAATAATGAGAATGGGACGGAGGATATTGTGGAAGTGGTCAAGGCCAAAACATCACAAGATTATTTTGTGAATGCCATCACAGCTTGGGGTAAGAGATTTAAACTTAATAAGACTAGGTAGGCCTAGGCCTACACACTGCATATTATGAAGATAAAAAAAATAAAAAATCGCATTAATTGTCGACCCACTCCTAAGACAACTGAAATGTTGCACTTGACTACAGTGGTACCAAAATAGCCTACCCAGGTTACCGAGGGAAAAATATTTTTCCAAATAATAACCTACTACCCTTCAGATTTGATTGGAAATTGCTTAACGCCTCATATTTTATCCCGGTAACAATCAGTGTCAACCTATTGTCATCGAAATTCCTTGGGCGACCGACCTTAAAGAGGAAACGAACCAATGTTGAAGGTAGGAAGTCATTTAACAATGATACAATAATTAATAGGATCCGATTCTGTTTTTTTCTTGAAAAGTGATACATGAATAGTAGGCCTACCTATGCCTACTGTTACAGCTGAGACTACTAATTCTACTTCTACTACTAGCTGACAGAATTATTGATATTTGACTTAATTAACAAGAAGTTGGTAGGCTATTACTAACACTTTGTAGGTGAAGGTCCTAAGTATTTATTTTATTGAGTAAAAACCTAAATACAACGCCTAGATTATTAAATAAATATTAATACTAAAGCATTTAAAAAATAAATATAGTAACTTTCAGTTGCAATGGCTGATAATTCAGAGGAGATTATTAGTTGAAATTTTCTACGTAGAAGAACTTACACATCTTAATTTTTTTTAACTATAGTAAAGCATAGTGCCCCTACACGCTACGTTAACAAGCATGAAGGGCAAGGCTCTGATACAAGTAAGCCTTCTACATCTAGTCACTCTTTTCCCTCCATATCTTCTAGTTCCAGTCAGGTTGCATCAAGTTCCAGTACCAATAGAACATTTAAGGATAAGAAATGCTACAACTGTAATAAATACGGGCACATCTCACCTCATTGTCCTGAACCAAAGAAAGTATGTAATAATTGTAAACAGAATACACATCGTACAAACCAATGCCCAAACAAACCTAAAACGGAAACAGACAATAAACTAAGCATGTATGCGGTACAGGGGAACACCGAGCCCTCTGTTACTAAATATATTAAACAAGCCAAGATAAACGGAAAGGAATTTCAGGCTTTCATAGACACAGGAAGTTCTAGCTGCACCATTCAGGCGTCTGCTGCTGTACAACTTGGTGTACCTATACAGCAAACGACAGATGCACTCTACGGGTTTGGCGATCGAGATAAGGCGACTACCAAAGCACTAGGCAGTTTGCATCTTGATGTGGAGATTGATGGTGTTATGGGAAAAAATATAGTTGTGCTAATTGTTCCAGACAAAGCACAGACCGTTGAACTATTGGTAGGTAGGCCATGGACGGAATTACCGGACATCGCATTTATGAAGATTGGTGAACAATTGGTCATAAAGTATCGTGATTCCTTTCCATTCAACAACCTTGTAGTTGATCCACCGGCAGTGAATAGTGTGAAACTCTCCGTGAGCGAAACACAAAAACTTGACACGAATTCAGTTAACTTTGTGTTAGTGACGTCTAACTTGTACAAAAGTGGAACTATTATGGTAGAGGATGAAGTTTCTTCAGTGGGAAAACTCTTTGAGCTTAAGGAAGGTAGAACGACAGTTCCAGCTATGAACGATTCTTCTAAAGATATAACCCTTAAGTCAGGAACAAACCTCGTACTAGCCGATATCGTTAATGTTATCAACAACCCTGAAATTGAATAAGGCCTAAACATATCGCAATTGTCTTCGTGGACTGACAATTTTGTTCCAGGTTTAGACGTAAGACGTAAGTTAGAAACGTGCAAGAGATAAACAGATTTAGAGTTAATTGCTGTAAGATAGTTAAAGGATGTGGATGGAATAGAGATGTTACTGGTACTGAGGATTTCTGGACTAAACCAAGTTAATGTGATAAAATGAAAATGTGAGGCGGCCACAGGTAATCTATCTATAGAGGTCATTTCAATTACCTAATACGAGACAGAAATTGTTCATTTTAGTGTTCTATTCTAAGCCTAACATCTGTAGAACGTAATATTGTAGCTAGCTTAAGAAAGTGACTTGCTTATTATTTTAATATTAGTGTAGGCCTAGTTAGTCGAAAAGTTGATAATGTAAATTGTGAATATTTTAATGCTTTGAATGATTCAATGTAAATGCCAGACGTACAGTCTGGTCCATTGAGGACTGAATTTCTTTAATATGTAAAAGTCAATTGTTAAATTATGCTTGTGTATGTGTATGTAAAAATAGCAAAATGCTAAATAAAGATTTCTACTACTACTACAATTTCAGATTCCGAGGAGCAACACGCCCGATGATTGACAACAGAATTTGACTAGGATGTCATAAAAATATTTAAATTAATAAAGTAGTAAATAAGTTTGTACAGTACAATTATAAACTCTTGAAATCATTATTAAAATTAAAATAAAATGCTATTACAAAAATGTATGATTTTTGTAATTTGAATGAAAACTTTAAGATTCATACGTTTTTGCATTTGATTTTCATTTTAATAATGATTTTAAGATTTATTAATTGTATTGGATATTTATTACTTTGTAAATGAAATATTTTTATGACATCCTAGTCTAATCCTATTGCCAATCATCGGTGCTCCTTGGAATCTGTAATTGTGTAGAATTCAATTAGCTGACATACAAAAGAACTCCGCTCTCGAAGAGAACAAAGTATCCAACTCGCAAGTAAATGTACTTAACTAGGAATATCCCTTTCGGTGGGTGACCATGTCGACGACAACGAATGGGGACTTCGGGGGGGGGGCTATTTCCGTTACGTATCTACGGCACGGCCTATATAATTCTTTTTCTTCTTATTATTATTATTCGACAACCTTTAAAAGGTATACAGATTTTCCCCAAAATGACTTTAAAGGGTACGCCCTTCCCCCCCCCCCCCCCACTTAACCTTTGGTACACCTATAAATTCATTGGTTCTTTATCTTTTCAGGAATTCCATTCAATTCAACTATTCTTTCTATTATTCATTCAATTAATTCAGTAATGGCTGACGAGCAGAAAAGAGTAAGTGAGTCCAAATGTTAGATTATTATTATTATTATTATTATTATTATTACTTATTACGATTGTTCCATAAAGAAATCTACATATTGTGCAAAGTCGGAGTTAAAGAAGAAAGAATGGCGTTGTGTTGCATGCAGAGAGAATAAACCAGGGAGTCCAGCTCCGGGGGATCCATCAGGCAAGTTTGATTTCGGTAGTAGCCAGCAGTGCGTTATGATCCAGCAAACATTAAATGACATTGTGCAAAAATTGGATACGGTAGTGTCGGACATTCAATCCATGAAAGACGAGATTGCTGAATCAAAAGAAAAGTACGAGTATATATTGCAAATGTTTAAAACTAGTGAGCAAGCGGTTAAGGTTTTGTCCAAAAAGCTCAAAGAAAAGTCGGAGGTTATTGATGAATTAAATATCAAAATAAACAGGAATGATCAGTATAGTAGGAACAAAAACTTGGAGATAATTAACATTGATGAACGTGCAAACGAAGACATTGAAAGTGTCGTGTTAAAAGTTGCTCAGGAATTCAAGGTTGAACTTTCAAAGGAGGAGATTGAGGTTGTACACCGCTTGCCATCTCGCAATACGGATTATCCGAAGAAAATAATTGTTCAATTTCTTTCACGAAAAAAGAGGGATCAATTCTTTGCCGCTCGCCATCAGGTAGTAACCAATCGACAGGTTTTGTCTGATAATTGTCCTACAGAAAGGAACATACGTTTAAGTGAAAATCTTGCACCCTTCTATCGGAACTTACTGTGGGAGACAAAACTAAAAGCAAAAGAAAACGGTTTTAAGTTTGTTTGGTTTAATCGTATGAAAATTCTCGTTAGACGTGACGAAGATACGCGCCAGGCAATTGTTATCAACTCACAGAGGGATCTAGATAAGTTAGCCGAATAACTTGTTTTGGTTTGGTTCGTTCTGTAGTTCATGGACTTATCGGACATTGACCTTCCGGTGATAGAATGTATACAAATAGACAACCTTGTTGATTGGTTTACCCTAAAGAATGGGCTTAGTGGGGGTCACATAAATATTAGATTCTGTTACGAAACTTTGGGGATGAATTAATGGTTATATTGCAGGGAGAATATTAAAATTTGATTTTTTGTTGTTAAGTGAAACAGGCTTGCAAGTGAATAAGAATAATTTTGTCATTGAGGGGTACGAAACTATGGTAATTCTAGAGTTAGAAAACGTGGTGGGGGGTTGTTATTGTTTATTAAGTCTAGTTATGTAATCAAAAATATTTCTATGCAATTTTCACACTTTGAAGGAATTATATGTAATATTTGCGTAAAAAAGGAAAATACAATTTGATTTGCTTTGCATTTACAGACCGCCAACAATGATAAAAATGAATTTATATTAGAGTTACAATATGTTTTAAATAACAACCTAAACGGAAATAGTTGGATTATAGGAGATGTAACATAAACAACCTTGATAGTTGTAATAAGACTGTGCAAAGCAATGAAAATTTGCTTGCAGCAAATGGCTTTTTGAGATGTATTAACCGACCTACAAAGGGAAAGCATTTTTTTTTAGATAATCTGGCTAGTAGTTGTATTGACCATTCATACGTAAGAACCAAATCTAAGCTTGATATTAATCGGGGGTTTTCACAACTAAAGTATCTGATCACTACATGATACTTGTGTCGGTAGGATTTAATATTGGATGTGTGATGGACATAAAGGAAATTAAACGGGTATGAATGAAAGAGTACTATCTTGCAATTTAAAATCTGTTAATTGGCATCGCCTGTTAGAAATTGATGATTGTTCAGTACTTTATGATGCGTTGTGCAAGGAATTTGAAACATGTTATAATAAGTCACGGTTTTACAAAACAAATTAAAAAGAAGAGGGTACGCGGCAATGGATTACAGACACCTTGATTCAGCTGACTAGACAAAGAGACCGTCTTTTTAGACGTTGGAAAGATTGTAGTGGGTTGCATCCATCGAAGGAAACTTATAGAAAAGAATATGTGGCTTTCAGAAATTATGTAAAAAAACAGATATTAGCTGCAAACAAAGTATGTTCGGGGATTCCATAAACAACAGAAACGGTATAAAAGAAGTTGTGGCAAACTATTAATCAATAACGGGACGGAAAAAAAAGATTCAGTCGACGCTGTTATAAACAAGTATTTAGCTAAATCGCCCCACCCATGAGACCATCGCAAACAGGTTCGCAGACAGTTTCAATGATGGGGTGGCTTCAATTCGTCATGTATGTGGTGGGGACTTGTTTCACATCACTTGTGACGGAGGCTGCCGCGCAGTCGTTGTGGCTGCCACCTGTTAAACGTACATATAGTGACACGAATTTTGCTGATATCATGTAATAACAGCCAGTTTCGACGGAATCAGAGCGGTGGACGTTTAAAAAACTTATGTAACGAACTAAGCCCCCTTATAACACATTTAATAAATCTATCGATAAGAGACGGTTTTCGTACCGGAAAAATGAAATATCTGTCGTGAGACCTGTATACAAAAAAGGCGATCATACATCGTTTGCAAATTACCGCCCTATAGCACTGCTATCTGTTATTGAAAAAATAATGGAGCGTTACATATCAGATTGTTTAACTAGTTACCTATTTAAATTTGGAATTATAAGTGAAGTTCAGCATGGATTTCAAAAAGGGAAATGTACACAGGATTTGTTACTAAAATTTTCTGATTTAATTAATAACAGCTTAAATAGCAATTTGCATATAGTTGCAACTTTTGTCGACTTCTCCAAAGCATTTGACACTATAAAACATAATAAAATTTTGGATTGCTTTTAGGTCATTTGCATACGAGGTACAGTTCTAAATTGGTTCCGCAGTTACCTAGAAAATAGAAAAAGTTTATGGTAAAAATAGGGAACACTTATAGTAAAACCAAAAATGTCACTACTGGTGTACCACAAGGATCCATATTAGGACCGCAATTTTATATTATATACGTGAACGTCATTAATAAATATCTAGTTTAAGTGTTTACTAAAGATGTTTTGCTGACGACCTTGTTTCTACTAGCAATACATAGGAACTTTTAAACTTCGGGGGGAACACAAAATATGAACACTGATTTTAGGAATCTACAGTGCTGGACTCATGATCGGGAACTATAATCAACGTTAAAAAACCAAAATTGTTCACATATGCATGCCTTTTAAAATTTAAATAGAAATGATGACGTTCAATTAATATTCATGAGGCAAGTTTTTAAAACATAATTTGAACTACTGTACCGACACCGCCTGTGAATGCGTACAACAAATTGAATCTGTGGCATACCATTGTATTTGGGTGTTTTCATTGATCGTGAGTTTTCGTGGAAGCCACACGTGGACTACATTGTTCGAAAATCCGCTCGTGTGCATATCAATTTTATAAACTAAAACAGTATTGTCTGATGATATGCTAAGATTAGTTTATATTGAATTAGCTGAATCTATTATGTCATATGCGTTGCTCTCATGGGGAAGCGCGTCTTTTCATATAATAAACACGATGCTTCAAATTCAAAATACACTATTAAAATAGTTTTGCCCTAAAAGTTTTTACCAATAGCATCAAAGAAAAAGATGACGTTTTTGTGAGTTGCTTTATATGCCGTTAAAAGCCCTGTTTAATTATTGGTTGGTTTTAAAGTATTATTTTAATAATGAACATAAAAACCCTATTTACATAATAAGGGAACGAGACTTGTTAGTAAAGGAAAATTCGTTGTTCCCAAAGCCCAAAAACAAACATGGTGAGCGTTGTTTACATTATCTTATACCTAAGTTTTTAATTCATTACCGGCTGAAAATTTTATCCTTGGACAAAATTTCATTAATAAAAATGAATAAAATCGCACTACCTGAACAACCTTCCTTCATGCTCGATTTAAGTCATTTTCAGTCCTATTTTCTAGATGTTTATGTTGTTGAAAACGAATCTGTGTGGTAGGTAAAGATATTATTACTTTATAATTAGTGATTCTTGTATATTCTATTTTTGTATGTTTTTGTAAAGGGTTGTAGTATTTATGTTTTGTAATTGATTACCTATGTAAGCACCGTATATTCATTTAATAGTTTGAATGTTTTTTTTTTTTTTTTAATATTTCATTGTATTAAGCCTGACGCTACGAATGAGATGTAATAGCATTAATAATTATGTAACCCACTGATGAGCCATTTGGCTTAGTGGAGGGAAATGTATTTTAATATTTTTCCAATTTAATTTTTTGCTTCAATAAAAAAAAAAAAAAAAAAAAAAATTACTATTATTATTATTATTATCATTAGTTAGTTAGTTATTAGGGTTTAAGGGCACACAACACTAAGGTTATCAGTGCCCGTATTCTCTTATATAATGGCATGTTTTTTTTTTTTTAATCTTATTGTACAGCTGTGTTGATTTCAGGTATTTAAAAACATTGGTTATGTTCTCAGATTCATCAGATAAAATTTCTTTTAAATTAGGTTTTAGTTTAAAATCATTCCTCTCGTCCATGTGTTGAGGACATTCTACTAAAATGTGCTTAACAGTTAAAATCTCACCACACTGCTCACAGGGTGGTGGGTCTTCACCTTTTAAAAGGTATCCTTGAGTGAGATGTGTGTGTCCAATGCGTAGACGGGTCAGAACAACCTCTTCGCGTCGAGAAGAGCGCCTTGAAGAGATCCAAGGTGTTACATCGCCTTTTATTTCGCGAAGCTTATTATTTTGCATGATATGCCATTCTTCGCACCACTTTTCTTTAAGTTTAAGTTTAAATAATGCTTTAAGATCAGGCGTTACGACTAATTGGCAATCAATTTGTTCTTTGTTGCAAGCTTCTTTGGCACTTTGGTCGGCGAGATCATTTCCTAAAATACCAGAATGGCCTGGCACCCAACAAAAAACTATTGATTTTTGTTTTGCACCAAGTTTGGACAGTATAAGGTGTATTTTACTAACTAATGGGTGTGTAGTGTAAATTTGGCAAATAGCCTCTAGGGAACTTAAAGAATCCGTGCACACTAAGAATTTGGAGTCCTTGTTATCAAGGGCAAATAGGAGGCTTTGTAGAATTGCAAACAGTTCTGCATTGTAGACGCTGTATATGGAGTGGAGTTTAAAACTGAAGTTGTTGCTCTCCGTTGTAAAGGCAGAGCCAACTGTATTGTTAGTTTTGGAACCGTCCTGTAAAATATTTTGAAATCTTTGTAGTTGTATCGGATTTCGTTGAAAAGTGCTTGATATTGTGTGTTTGATGTGGTTGCCTTTTTATATTTTGTCAGCTGTGTTATGCAACATGGTTTTATTAAGTGTCCAAGGTGGGATTGCCCCATTTGATTTGAAGAAAACAAGGGGAAGTGTTATGTTTAAGGCTTGCAGTAATTCCAGGGAGCGGATGCCCACTGGTCTTGAGGCCTTCATGTGACTTCATACCGATTTTGAAATGGAGGGTCAAAAACTGCTTTATAGGCTGGGTTTGTAGGGGAACCTTTTAATGAGGCAATATAATTAAGCATTAGGTACTTTCTTCTAGAGGACAAAGATGGTTCTGCAGACTCACATAGAAGACTGGAAAAATAGGGCTCGTACGAAAAGCTCCTGTGGATAGTCTTATACCGGTGTGGTGAACTGTATCCAAAGTCTTAATATAAGAAGGCCTAGCCGAATCATAAATAAACTGGCAAAATCTAACTTGGAGCGGATGAGGGAGCGATATAGATGTAACAAGGTAGTACGATCAGCTCCCCAATTAGTATTGCTTAGCACTCGTAGAATATTTAAAGCTTTTAAAACACTTGGTTCGTAGCTGCTGGATATGGGGCTTCCACGATAACTTTTTATCAAATAACATTCCCAAAATCGTGCAATTTCGGCAAATGGTAAGGCATGGCTTCCCATGTGCAGGTCGGGATTAAGGAATAATCCACGCCGAAGGCTAAATAGCACACATGTGGTTTTAGTGATTGAGAATTTATAACCAGTTTCAGCTGACCATCTCTCAAGGCGCTTTATGTTTAGTTGTAGTTGACGTTCAATCGAACTCAAATACGAAGCTCGGAAGTAAATGGAAAAATCATCTACAAAAAGTGATGATTCGACTGGCTTTTTTATATGTGAGGTAATTTACTGTTGATAGATATAGCAAACAAACAACACTTAAAACTGATCCTTGTGGAACTCCGTTCCCTTGATAAAAAGGTCTAGATAAATATTTCCAATTCGAACTCTAAAAAATTCTATCAGATAAAAAGTTTGAAATAAAAATCGGCAGGTGCCCTTTAAAGCCCCAGGTATGTAAATTTTTTAAAATGCCATATCTCCATGCCGTATCGTAAGCCTCGATCGATCGATAATTATCATTATCATTATCATTATCATTATCATTATCATTATTATTATTATTATTATTATTATTATTATTATTATTATTATTATTATTATTAGGTTAAAAATAAATTAAAATTTACTTACTTTGTTCCATTGATAGGCCTATTGATTAACTTATAAATCATTTTAATTTGATTAATTTAAAAACTATTTTTTTGTTATACAGTCGCGATTTTTATCATGTAAGAATTTCTCGCCTGTCATATCAATTCAATAGTATATTTCAGTATTGTAAAGTCGTATTCTCGTTGTTGTATAATTATTTATTTCAGTTTAATTTTAAAGCCTATGAACATTAGTTGTGTAATAAAATTAAAATTTAATTAAGTCTGTCTGATCCATGTACAATATAATGTTTCATAATCCACAGACAAGCCGCTATGTGGCTTTGTGGACAACGATGACTGAAATTGTGGCGCTAATTTTAAAAGACAATAGAGAAAAAGAAGCTTCAATTACGGTAATCAAAATTTGAATTGAAGTAATATTAGACGTTATATTCTTTAAAAAAGTCAATCAATATCGAGCCCTATTTCCAACCACATCCTAGGCTCCCCGGACTTATATCAAAGCGGGATGACGCGGGGGGACAAGGGGTGGACAGGCCTGTGCTGGTCAGAACCAGCCACAAGCGTATGGGGAGGGCAGAGGTTCCCCCACGTCGTAATCGTCTCCGTCTGTGTCATCATCTGTCCGTGTTGTCATTGTCGTCGCCATCGGGGAGGTAGTCAAAGGGAAGGGGAAAGTCCCCGACGACGACCCAGGAGCAATCGTAGGTCTACACTACCTGGCCGTCCCATTTAGCCTGGCGTTTATCAGTTGAACAAGGTATGTGACCACAAATGTTTGTACAATGATTATACTAGGGATCACTCACTCGTTTAAATAAATGAAATAAATAAATAAATAAATTGTATTTAGAGTCTACCCCACTCAGTTATATAACTGGTTTTCAGTGGGGGACTTTAAATCAAAGCGACCAGCGATAACCAACCAAAGATCGATATTTTTAATAGGAAATATAGCAATCATTGATATGGACAGTGCGAACACCCGCGAATCAACGCCAGAATCAACAAGGCCCGATTCAGAACTCTGAATTTACTATGTGCTTCGTTGCTAGGACGGCTCCAAAGTCACCGTTTACAAACTCCTAAGAAACAAGTCCAAATAAGAAGTTTAAAAACTACTGACTGTAGCGGGAATCGAACCCTGGACCTTCTGCATTGGAAGCAGATACGCTAACAAGACAAAGAGCCACACAACAACAACACTATAACAACGACTTTGGCGTTTCCCTAGTAAAAATACAGTCAAACCTTACACAATCAAAAGCCATGAGATCTAAAAGAAATGCCAAGCTTATGTACCCTCATACATTTTTGCATCTTAATATATAAATTCACTTTGCCCTGTGACTGCATCCTTTCAAAGATTGGCAAAATTAATTTGCACGAACTTTTACATTTAAAACAGTAGTTGCACACATTCGTGTAGACGAAAATATAAAAATAGATGACGGGAAAGTAAACTACAAAAAACCCTCCAGACAGGGTGAATTATGCAATGCCTGCGAGATGGCCGCTTGTCATGACAATATATTCACTTATCTAAGCTCATTTATATTCGTGTGTAATGGGGACAGCAAAAAAATTCTTTGAAACCCCTTCAAAAAATGTATGAAAACAGTTTTCCAGGATAAAACTTGACCCCCTTGCTGCATGTGCGGTTCTAGCCCCAAAAAATTGGGGCGGCCCAACTATTTGTAACTCCGGCCGGGAGGGGGGGGGGGGGGGGGCCCCCAGAATTGCCCCACAGGGCGTTTTTCTATTTTCATGTTTTTTAGAAGGTATATTTTTTACTCTACGGAAGTTCTGGAGATTTTAAGGAGTATATTTATGGGTATATTTACTAGGCACAATATATTAAAGTCTATAGTTTGATGCGGTTGGGGCCAATTGAGAGAGAAAAAAAATTGCCAACAACTACGGTATTTCTCGGTTCCACAAGGACTGCTCTGCTCGATATTTAAAAATGAAATAAAAAATGTATGTGTTGATTTGAATTGCCAGATTTCACATGAACGATCTGATTCCATATATAAGACGTATTTGAAATAATTAATGTGAATTTGTAAATAAATGTCAGAGAATTCAAGGGCGGCCGCAAGTCGCAAGTCGGGGCGCCCTGTAGAACCGCGCCTGCAGTTGCTGTAATATTATGACAAGGCTTTTATATCGTAACTACAACCAAGCACTTGCCAAACATCAACCACACCAGTATGTACGGGCGGGACAGAGAGAGCAAAACATCTTGTCAAGTCAAGAAAGAGAGAATGCAGAGCAAATGAAACTTTTCAGTCTGGGGTCTGGACAGAACAGACAACAAATGGAATGAACGATGCAGGGAACCAACAGCAGAGACAACATAATAGGCCTACAACACCATAAAACAAAATAAAAATTTCAACCGCACAGTATGTACGGGCGGGACAGAGAGAGCAAAACATCTTGTCAAGTCAAGAAAGAGAGAATGCAGAGCAAATGAAACTTTTCAGTCTGGAGTCTGGACAGAACAGACAACAAATTGAATGAACAAACACTTAACAGAACGATGCAGGGAACCAACAGCAGAGACAACATAATAGGCCTACAACACCATAAAACAAAATTAGCCAACGCCATGTGCTGTACAGGCCGAACAAGTACAGACTGCAGAGCGAAGACAAAACACGTCCGCCTCAGACAAGAACTCGAGACCGACTGAGAGCGCGGCGCTGCGGCTGCGCGACACGGCAGGGCCTGCTCGGCAGGCGGCCCGCGGCAGTGCGATGCGCGCGCAGCTCCTTTGTTGTCTGGCTCTCCGATGCACACTGCAGGCAACGCGTCACGCGCACCGGTGTACGCTGTAGGTGGGATAAAGATTCTTTTGCTTTGGCAAATCAGTGGCGTACCCAGTGGCGGCTCTACCTAAGGCGCTGTGGCGCTGCAGCGCCACCCACAGTAGAGAGGAAATAAATTTACACTATGTATTTCTCAATTTTGGGTTAAAGTTTTAATTTTTTCAATAATTATTATTACAAATTGAATGGTTTCTCACTTTTTTGTACACTTCAATAATTGAACATTACAATTGTGTGTATGCTCGCGGCGAATAGCCGACCGTTACGTTAGACAAGTTTCGGTTGCGCTGTACCTCTCACTGAGCGCTGTGGCAGAAACAGCACACAACGCGGCCCTCGTAGCCAAGTGTTCCGACCGTCGAGCCATTTGAAACGTGTGGTAGGGACGGCTACACTGACGTTTGAAGAATTAGCTACTCTACTTTCTCAAATTGAAGCATGTATGAATTCCCGTCCTCTTACCGTTTTGTCAAACGATCCTAATGATCCAACGTTTTTAAGTCCAGGTCATTTTCTCATAGGCGCTCCATTAATAAGCCTACCTGAGCCAGACTTGCTTAACACGTCGACAATCAACCAGTTATCACGTTGGCAACGAGTCCAACATATGCACCAGCAGTTGTGGAAAATGTGGTCAAGGGACTACCTCAACGGACTCCAGCAACGACAGAAATGGTCTACTTCCAAAAAGAACCTACAACCGGGAATGGTGTGCCTTGTTCGAGATGATCGTCTGCCTCCTCTCCAATGGAAACTGGGGGTCGTAGAAAGCATCTGCCCAGGAAGTGATGGGCTAGTTCAAGTTGTCAACATACGATTAGGTCGCAACGTGATGAAGAGACCAATTCGTCATTGAATTCCTCTCCCTACTCAATGTCTTATGTAATACTTCTTTGTATTTTGATCTCCAATCAACGGGGGGAGTATGTTTGAGTTTAGAAATGTTTTTGTTATTAAATATGTTTTTTAGTAGTCACGAGCAACGAATGGTGTTGAAATG
Source organism: Sweltsa coloradensis (assembly GCA_024449915.1). Lineage (NCBI taxonomy): Eukaryota > Metazoa > Arthropoda > Insecta > Plecoptera > Chloroperlidae > Sweltsa > Sweltsa coloradensis. Next base: position 1,800 of record JAMZAV010009558.1, on the reverse strand, counting down.
GATGTGAAATGATTGTGCTATGTTTTTGAAAGTATAAAGTAATTCAAATAAAGAAAGAATTATACAGTCCACATTTAAATAAGCCTACCAGTTTAATCAGCTACTAACAATACAAAAAAGTAGGCAATATTTTTCTCTTTAATCAGTTCATAACTATCCATATAATTAAATATTTTAGTTGTAGGCCAACCATTCCTGAATAATAAATATTCTCGGTTTGAACCATACTTATAACTTACAAGCCCAAAGTATTACAATAGTACCCGGTAATATCTGCCGGTCTGCAGGCCAAATTATTTAATGCCATATGATCAGTGTTACTGACCAGCACATAAATGGACACTTTTATTAGTCTATAGGTTTCACCCTTGTCTGCTTTCACACAACCTGATAGATACTTGCAGCAATCAGTCACTACTGACTATTTGACCTTGTTCTTATCTTGTACAGAAAAAATCTTCACATAGTATATGTGGTTAGGGGAGGGGGGGGGGGGGAGATATTGGACAGAAAAGTTGTGTGAAACAACTTTTTCACACTGATGAAATATGAGTTGTATACTTGAACCAAAGCTTGAAGTAATGGGTTGTTTAAAATGCCATTGTGGCAGGTATACATCTGCTAAATTCCAGGGTGTAACGCATTACGTTGTTTTTTATATTTGTTACATTAAAACATAGGGCCTTCATAAAAATGAATTATAAATTAATTATTAAATGTTAATCCAAAGATCCCCTTGTGTTCGTGATACGGGGCAAAACAAAATATGTTCATTAATCGTCCAGTAATAATTTCATTAGTCCCCACCATTTATAGGAAAATATAAATACATCTATTTTGGAATTGGAATTGGGGGGGGGGGGATAACTTCAAGGACCATACTAAAATCCTAAAACGTGTAGTGTATTGTAAAATATATTAAACCTACACTTTTACTCCAATTGTCAAATTTCTTGTTTCAGGAAAAGCATCTGAAAACCCATTTTCATTTGTTAATGAACTTCGACCTTGAGGAGAGGGCGAACCAGTCCCTCAACGAAAAGCTCGGCAGCCTCGTGCCATTTTTAGTGGCCAAATTTCATAAAATGTCTTAACAACAATAAAGCACTCCGCAACGATGACATTTTCATTGAAGAAAAGGACCATGTGATAGCCACTTCCAGACTACCACCTTCGGACAGCTCCCGGGCGTGTTAATTAATATGGCCTATTTGTGAAAACAAGATAAGCCTTAACTTTTCAAACAATATGAGGTATGTTAACTAGTAGCTGAGATAATGACTTAATTTCTTATTTGAATCGGTCATTTGAGAAACCGAATATTTGAAGAAATTGCAGTTTCACAAAAAAACTGTATTTACTACCCTGACTTTAAAACATGCAGTTTTTTTTTAATTTGCTAGTATAGATCTATGCGGAATACTGAATAGTTACAATGATTTTTATTTATAATGATAATTATTATGAGCCTTAATTACATAATTACAGGGAGGTAAATAGTTTGTAAATATTTGGTTTCTCAATTAAATGGGAGGGTTGGGGGGTTATATTTTATGGTTGTGTGACATATTTCCAGATGATTGGCATAGTGCCATCTTAATTCCACTGCTTTAACCCACAAAAGACAAGTCGATGCCGACTTCATATCGCCCTATTTCTCTGACAAGTTGCTTTTGAAAATTGTTTGAAAACATGATCAACAAACGACTAATGTGGATGCTAGAAACACGCGATTATTGGCGAACGTCCAATGTGATTTTCAATTCCCCCCCCCCCAAAAAAATTTACAAAAGGGTTTTT